>SJYA01002329.1:797478-822359 GCA_006410615.1 Neotragus moschatus
CCCCCAGCCCCCAGCCCCCAGCCCTAGGGGAGCCATGATTAACACAGCTCCAGACTTTGGGCCAGGCCCAGGCGGGGAGAAGACTCATCTGATTAACTGGCCATCAGCAGCAGACAGACAGCCCGGAGCCCGGCGCAGACCATTCAAATAATGATCATCATAAACAGCCCATTTGCAACTAAAAAGAAATAATTTTAATGAGCTTGGAGCAGATGATAGATGCAGCTGAGGCTCGGGCCAGTGTGCAGAAAGAAAGGAAGCCAGGACTGAGCTGCATCCAGGACTAGGAGCAGCAGGGAGAGGCTGGGGTAAGGGAAGAAGGGCTCTTCTAATGGAACCTACGTCTCTGCTGCTTGTCTATGCGAAATGCCCACTGTCTGGGAAATGCTCCTAACTCTGAGAGGGTCTGCCATCACCTTGCTGGGCAACCTTGGAGCTTCCCAGGCATGCAGGGTCTTGGAACATATGAGCCAGAAGGAACTTTTGAGGCTGTCCAGTTCATCACTGCCTGAACTTCAAACATACATACCACTCTGCATGCATTCTGCCATATTGATATTCCACATGAATTAAACAAAGTCCCTGGTATTTATATTCAAACTGATTCATTTCTTTGTTTTTGCATAACTTTAAATTCAATTTTAAGCTCAAATTTCTTACATCCTTATACACCTTGGAAGGCTCTCTGTGCTCTCTCCTAGTTAGTACTCCCTAAAGGTAACCATCATTCTGACCCTAGCATCATAGATAAATTTCACCTGTTTTTGACCTTTACATAACAACAGCTTCTTTTTTTTTTTTTTTTAAACCTAAATAAGTACATTTGAAAAGGAAATTCTTTTTATCACGAGAGGACCCGATGCCATGAACAGATGGTAGTCTTTAAAAGTACAATGAAAACAAAGCATTGCTGTTTGTCTTTGTCATAAACGGAGGTTGGCAAGTGCTAGGGAAGTGTTAAAGGGAAAGCCTTTCTTCCTGTTTGAATGAGAAGGAACGGGTGGCCACGGAGAAGGGATCACCGCTGCTCCTGACACAAGCTGATCCCTTCTCGTGTCAGGACTACTTGCAGCCGTCTCACGTCCTGTCAGTGGAGGTATGCCTCGCACGTCAGCTAACACGGATTGAATCTGATTCTCCCATTGTGGAGATGAGGAAACCAAGGCGAAAACCCTTAGATTACCTGCCCAGGCTGCACAGCTGGTTAAGAGGGCCTGATGGCTCTTGGGTGGTGAAGGAAAACTGGTGGTTATCTATGGGACCAGCAAGAAAACATTCTCTGTTCAACTACGTTTCCCTAACCAGGAAGAATCTGGAATCTTACAAGAATAACTATAGTTCTGAAAGAAACGTAACACAGGATCTTGACCTGAAGTGTCAATGGGGCATAAAGCTCTGAGCTAGATGCTATGCTCCTATAGGAGAGACACACATAAGACACATCTAGGGACTTCCCTAGCGGTCCACCTTGGAGTGCGGGGGATGTGGGTTTGGTTCCTGGTTGGGGAACTAAGATTCCACCTGCTGCGAAGTAACTGGGTTAGTGCACTGCGACTAGAGAGCCCATATGCCTCAACAAAAGATTTGGCATGACGCAACTAAGACCCGATGCAGCCAAATAAATTAAAAAAAATATATATCCTTTAAAACAGCAGTCCCCAACTTTTTTTGGCACCAGGGACCAATTTCAAGGAAGATAATTTTTCCATGGACTGGGGCACGGAGACATAGTTTCAGGATGATTCAAGCACGTTACATTTATTGTGCACTTTCTTTCTAATCTAATGACGCCACTGATCAGACAGGAGATACTGGTCCGCAGCCCGGAAGTTGGGGACTCCGGCATATGCATGTGCTCACCCTCTTATCAGCTCCAAAGACACCCCTACACTCACTCAGACAATATGCCCCTAATACCAACTCTGCGAAGAGATCTTCTAAAAATGACGCAGTGATTGTTGGGGATTAGGGGTTAAGGAAGCAAGGACCTCACTTACGCCTTTACTTTGAAGGGGTTGAAACGGTTCTTCAACAGGTCCCTCCCCTGCTCAAAATCTATCTCTGGCTTTCCACTGCTCTAGGACAATCGCCACACTCCCCATCTGGGTGTCACTGGGTCCCTAGTCCTTCCCCCATCTTCCCATCTCTTTGTTTCCTTCCCAACCAGACTGAATTCCTTGCATAAACCCAAAGGCTGCAGGGTCTCTCAACTTCTTGGCTCAACAGACTTAATTCCTTCAGCTCTGATGACCTCACTCTTTCTTTGCAGTTGATCTTTCTCATCTTTTGTGCCTTGGCTTAAATGTCCCCTCTTCCAGGAAGGCTTCCTGGATCCTCCTCTCCAAGTCTGGGCATCACCTTTATGCCCCTGTTATCTCTTTCTGATATCTGCCACCAGATTTTATTTTTAAAGCCCTAGAGCCTTTTCTCCACATGAAACTTTAAACAGACATTCCTTATAGAAAATAGCTCATGGCTAAAACGTACACTGTCTATATATATATGCTAGTATTTATGGAATGTGCTAAGCAATTTATGTATATTATCTCCTGTAAGGATATATAGATGAAGTGGCAGTTGAGATTCCAGGCCAAGTGTGGAAAAAAAGGATGACCACTGATTATGACTTTCAATAGTCACCAACTGCCCCCAACACAAACCTGGAGCTCTGCCTTCTCTTTGCTGCAGGGAGATTAAACTAGCGATGTTGAACATTCATCCATCCGTCCACCCACCCATGATCTCCAGCGTGCTGGGCATTAGATAAGAGAAACGAAAACAATGAATCAGATACTGTCTATATTCTCCAAGAGCTCTGAAACCAAATAAGATAAGTTAGGGCATAAGTAGCTCTGGTAAAAGGGACAAAGGACATCCAATTAAGACATCACCTCCAGGGCAGAGGTGGAGAAGGGTGAAACCTTGACTTATGCCCTGAACTGCCTCTGTGTGGGTATGGAAACTGATGGGGCAAGGGAGAGGTGTTTTACCTATTTCTACTAGTTAAATCCAGTCATCATGTGTTTCCCAACTTGGGGAGGGGCTGCTAGGGCCTAGTATGTTACCCGGGCTGGAAGCCTTTTATCCAACATCCATGCTATCACCCAACCAACCATTCCCATTCATTTATCCACTCATTTCACTCAACCATCCATTCATCCATCTATCTAACAGATCACCTATCTTCTAACTGATCATCCAACATCCATCTATCCAATCACTCACACCCAACCAGCCATCAGTCCATCATCCATCCACCCATCCATCTATTTATCCATCCATCCATTTCCATCTAATCATCCATCCAATTAACCACTGAGCCCCAGTTCTGTCCCAGGTACAGTGCTAGGGACTAGCATACAGAAATTAACCAATACAGCCCCTGTCCTTGAGGAATGTACAGTGCAGTGGAGGTGACAGGTCAATTCCAACACCGTGTGTCAAAGTCCAACATGAAAAGTGCGAATAAAGTATGGTGGGGACACAGAGAGCAAGGTGACTGGCTGGAATTGGCATAGAGTCACCAAGGTGGGAACATGTGACCTGAGTTCAGGGGATGAGCTGGTTAAGAAGCCAAGCATCCCACACAGAGGAAATGAGATTATTGTGACAGCCCCCTAACTGGACTCTTCATTCCTGCCTTTAGCGTTCTTCTTAACATGTATCACTATCAAACACACTGGGTGTTTTATTTACTAGAATGAAAACTCCAAGATAGCAAGACAGAGATTATGGTGCTTCTTATCCTCAGTGCCTAGAACAGTTTCTATTTTTTACATAGTAGGCACTTCAGAAATGCTTGTTGGTCAAATGAATGAATGAATGATATGTGTCAGAAGCCCTGAAACAGCCTGGTCTGTCTGGGGAACAATGATGATACTCAGGGACCACAGACCTGTGTCCAAATTCTGGCTCTGTCCTAGCAGAATGACAAGATAGTCAACCTTAGTTTCAGTGTCTGTAAAACGGGGATAAAAATTTGTGCCCAAAGGGTTAGTGAGAAAATATCTTGAGAACCAGACTGTAAGTGGGCCATGTGCTTGGCACCGTGTCTAGGGTCTTCAGTGCTCATGCTCTTTCCAGTGGCGTGTCAGTCTTTATGGGTGAGGACTGTGCCCGTCCTATTCACAACTGTAGCCACAAGTTCTAACTAAATGCCAGTGGCATGAAGGCACTCAAAAAACACTTGAGAGTGAAGGACTGTTAGTAGATATGAGCATGTGAAGCACTTTGTGGCAGGAGCAAGGTGGAGTCCTCTATGAGGCGCCAAACAACCCAAGCTGCATCTCAGGTCTCTGTAACCATTCCGGGCTTTGCCATCAGAGTCTCAGGCGAACACTGAGGAGGGTTTCTGGGGATGCTGNGAGGACTGTGCCCGTCCTGTTCACAACTGTAGCCACAAGTTCTAACTAAATGCCAGTGGCATGAAGGCACTCAAAAAACACTTGAGAGTGAAGGACTGTTAGTAGATATGAGCATGTGAAGCACTTTGTGGCAGGAGCAAGGTGGAGTCCTCTATGAGGCGCCAAACAACCCAAGCTGCATCTCAGGTCTCTGTAACCATTCTGGGCTTTGCCATCAGTGTCTCAGGCGAACACTGAGGAGGGTTTCTGGGGATGCTGTTGGGCATGATGGGAATGTTGCCTTCAGAGTGGCCCTAGAGGTAGCCCTAGGGGGCTGGGGGATGACTTGGGACAAAGGGCACATGCTGGCTGGCCATGAGCAAGGAGACAAGACGGATGGCTCTGTAGCCCGCTGAGATGGATAACTGAGCCTCGGCTGAGAGACAGACTGGGTTACCAAAGTCATCCATCACTCTCTGTATCGTATGTAAATTTCAGATGCCAAGATGTATTGGGCCAATTATCTGACAGCCAGGGCAAGGGGCGGTGCCTATGAAAAACAGCTCTTAGGCAAGCTGGCTTTACTGAATTCCATCAGCTGGGCCGGGGTGACAGACAGTTCACACTTGGGTCACAGAGCCCATTGACAGGACTGTGGCCAAACCATGAGGCCTGGGTGTGTGGGTGAGGCTGCCAGCAACTTCTAAGCAAACTCCCAGTGCAGTGATAATAACAACAGTATAATAACCGTCCCACAGAGGGTTTTCTAGGTCCATGTTAAGTGGCATACAAAGGTTCGTTTAGTTTTCCCAGCAGTGCTTGACGCAGTGGATGCTCTAGAAACATCTGCTGAGGGAGCAAATGAATGGTCCTGCGATGCAGGTACCATTTTACACGTGGTACCTGTGGAGAAACAAAGCCACTTGCCAAGACCACACTTTCTTTTGGATTCTTTCCTCCAGATGCTCATGGGGCAACCTTTCCCTGACCTGTGTGTTCCAGACAAAGACTCATGTGGCCGGAAGACCAGGAGCATGGCTGGGCCTGGTCAATCTGTCTGTCTGTCCACCTGTCCATCCCTCCATCTGTCCACTCGTGCAGTTACTCAATGATAATTTAAATGTCTACAATGCTGCCCAAAACAAGTCAGACTCAATCCTGCCTGCACGGAGTATTCGGTCCTGTAGGGCACACAGACAATTAAAACTGTGGCCCACCAGACTTCCCTTGAGGCTCCCAAAGTTCTGGTTTCATTGTCAATTTGCTTGTAGCTGGAGGCAGCCCAGAGCCCACGTTGGGCAGGCAGAGCGGGTCCGAGTCCAGACGTTCTTACTTACTGGCTCTGTGAGTCTGGGCAGACCCCTGGCCTCTCTGCACTGAGGATTTACTGCTGTAACATGGAGTCATGGCATGTCTTCCCGCTCAGGGGTGCAGGCGGGGTGACAGGCCTGTGGCCAGCAGGGGGCCCAGGGTGCAGGAGGTGCTTGGGTGCTCAGGGGCCACAGCCAGCCCTGAGCCCTGAGGAGGCAGCAACCCTCCTTGCCCTGGTACTGGGCTGAGCCAGGGCTGCAGCGTGGACGCCGCTCTCACTAGCAAACCCTGGCAGCTTGATTCGCCACTTCTCATCCTCTCTGCCGCTACCATCTGGGTGACCAGAGGCGCCTCCACAGCAGGCGCCCCACTGCGGCCTTGCCCTCCTACAGCCCTCCCCACCAGCAGCCTCAGGGATACGGTTAACCCCAAGTGACATCCTGTCCCTCCTCTGCTCAAACCCTTCCATAGCTCTCCCCTGACTCAGCATCACGGCCAAACTGCTCATCTCAGTGTCAAGGGCCCACAGGACTTATTTCTGTCCTCACTTCCTTCCACTCTGCTCTCAGTCACTCGCCAGCCACACAGGATCTTTGCTGGCTCCTGAACCTTCAGTACCTTCCTGCCACAGGGCCTTTGGAGTGGTTGTTCCCTCTGTCTGAAATACTGTATTTTTTTCATTCCACATGGGTCTTTTTCTTGCCTCCTCCGAGTCTCAGCTCTTATACCACCTTCTCACAAAAGCCAGTCCTATCTACCATCCTATTTAAAAAAGCAAGCAAGCACCTCCTCCTACCTCACCCGCTCTTCTCTCTGCTTATTTCTCTAAATGGCAGTGGTCATCAATGCATTTATGTAGTTACTGCCCTATGTATTCGTTGCCTTGAGTGTCAGCTCCAGAAGGACATGGGCTTTGTTTGGGTCACTGCTGTATCCCTGATGCTTGGTACACAGTAGGTGCTCAATGTTTGCTGAATGAAAGAATGAATGTATGAATAAAGGGAAAATGTAAGACATGCTGGCCACTCCCGGCCCCAGACCTCTCCCCTCACGACTTGCACCCCCATTTCCAAGGCCCCACCCCCACCCCCAAGCATCAGCCAGGAAAACAAGCCAGTTCCTGCTGCAGGCGGGACCTGGAGGTGGCTGTCCTTGAGAGAGGATGCCAATCAAACACCTAATTATCTCGCCACGAACCTGGGAGCCACATCCGATCACTTCCTCCCGCCCTTGATTGCTGCTTTATATCCTGGAGTTCTCAGATGCAAAACCTTGAGGCGCCGGGAGGAGTTCTCAGATGCAAAACCTTGAGGCGCCGGGAAAATAAGGCAGCCCCGCCCCCACTCTGGTGGCTGTTGCGTGAGGGGCCAGGGACCCCGCCGGCTCCTCTCAGGGCTCACACAGCTGGTTCAGCTGGGTGAGCCGGCCCAGCTGGGTGAGCTGGCCAGCAGCTCCTCTCCATGCTCTTCCCTCTCCTTGTTAAAAAACGGGGAGGGGTCACATTGAGAAATCACTCAGTCACTCATTGCAGTGTTTACTGAACACCTACTATGTGCCACGCCCTTGCTAGGTGCCATAGTGGTGATTACGCATCACATCCCAGGAACTAAGTGGTAACTTTTCATGTCGGCCTATTGGCCTAGCTCCTCTTTTAACCCCTTTTGCAGGCAGGGAAATCAAGTCTCAAAGAGATGGGAACACTCATCCAAGATAACAGTCAGGCAATGGCAGACCTGGGCCTTGTATCCTGGTCCCCTGTTCTCCAAATCATGGCACCAATGCCAAAGTTTGTGCCATTCTAACATCATTTCTCAGAATAGCCTCTTTTTTGAAGTGGAGGAGGAGACTGGGCATTGGAAGAAGCTCTGTGGGAAGAAAGTGCCTGCTGTGTGCTAGGTGAGGGTCTAGGGGCCTCGAGCAGCTCAGTGGTGGAAGATAGTGATCACACGTAACTTTTGCAACGTGTCCTGGGGGAAGTGCACTGGGAGAGAGCTACAGCAGCACCTGGGAGCAGCGCTGGAGGGGGAAGGAGCCGAGGGCAAAGGCCGGGGAGTGGCTGACCACCTGGACACACGGTAGGAATTCATGTGGATTTGGGTTGGAAAGCCGTGAGATCAAGGCAAGAAGGAACTGGAAGCCACAGAGGACTGCTGAGCAGAAGAGAGGCGCTTGCTTCGGGCAGCTCTGGGAAGCCTCAGGGGCAGGGCAATGAGCCTGGAGGCCCGGAGAACAGAAATACCACCTCGTGCTATGCATCAAGTGCGGGAAGGTGAGTGGGGGCAACAGGCAGGAGAGACGGGGGTGGATTTTAGGGACCCCCTGGAAAGAAACTAATGCCATTTGGCAACGGGGAGGATCAGCCAGAGAAAGTTGTTTTTTTTTTTTAAAACAACTTTCAAATTAAAAAAACAAATTCCTTTTGCCTGCACTGGGTCTTAATTGAGGCTCACAGGATCTCTGGCGTCTTATTTCACACCAAATTGTGTAAGGTCCTTGATATACAGTTCTTCTGCTTCCAGTGAAATGGAGGGAAGGGAGGAGGGAGAGGAAGAGAAAGACTACATTTCATTTTTGAGTCAACAGTCCTTTTCATCTACCCCCATTTTATTAAAATGTTCATCATCTACATTGTGTGCATTTCCAACAGAGCCGACTTTAATTACCTGAAGCTGTACNTAAGGTCCTTGATATACAGTTCTTCTGCTTCCAGTGAAATGGAGGGAAGGGAGGAGGGAGAGGAAGAGAAAGACTACATTTCATTTTTGAGTCAACAGTCCTTTTCATCTACCCCCATTTTATTAAAATGTTCATCATCTACATTGTGTGCATTTCCAACAGAGCCGACTTTAATTACCTGAAGCTGTACCCAGGCGTCTTGCCTGCCTCGGTGGCACAGTAAATAAAGTGATGGACAGGAAGGCCTGCCTGACCAGGTACTTGCCCCGACCAGGAAAGTGCAAGGACAAGACACTAACCCTTTCTGCAAAAGGGGATGTCCTTTCCTCTCCCCAAACCACGAAAGGCCACGTCCCAAAACAACACAGGTGAGACTCTTCTCTCCAAATGTTCTCTCCCCAGATCCAAGGAGACGTTCATCTCTGCATTTGGAAGCATAACAGAATTTCCCCCTACCTACAGACACACACAGTCTGTACAGAATTGAGTTTTACTGTATTTATTGACTAAGGGAAAACTGGAGAATGACAGACTGGCCTATCCTGGACCAGACTTTCTGCAGAGCCTAAAGAGGCCCAGGACACAGGATACTCATTTTCCCAGTCTACGGGCCTATGGAAAGACTGAGGAATCTGGGCTGGGTTCAAATCCTGATTCTGCCCCTCTCTCTAGCTGGGAGATCTTAATGCCTGAGCCTCCATTTCCTGATTTGTAAAATGGGGATGATGTTTGTGAGCAACGTCTCAGCTGGAGATGTGGGTTGGACTTCAGGCTGAGCTACCTAGAAGGAGGACTGAGGAACAGTGCAGATTCCAGGGAGGGTAGCGGCTCTGCAGCCTGGGTTCAAGCTTCCCTGCTTCTTTTGTGAGCTCTGATCTGGCCAAGGCACTGCCCCTCCCCGAGCCTCCATTTCCCCACTTGCAGCATGAGGATAATAATAATAAGAAGAAATGAATCCCAGGCACATCTCACTCTTAAATATCTCTGACTGTCCAGAAATAATAACCGCCCCTGCCGCCGCCTTCGTCCAAGCTGTCATCATCCCTCGCCTGGACTATTTCCGGGGCCTCTTTCCTTCCCTCCCAGCTCCTGCCCTTACCTGCTACAGTCCAATTTCCAGGCAGCAGCTGGAGTGTGCTGTTCAAAACATGCATCAGCTCCTGCCTCTTCCTGGCTTGAAACTCTTCCATGATTTATTTGCCTTGGGCTTAAGGGTGGGAATCCAGTCTCGCCCACGACAGCCTAGAGTGCAGCCACTGCTCAAGGTTCCAGTTTAGGTGTGCCGGACATCTCTCCCCAAACCTAGGCATTCCAGACACTCTGACGGCTCCTTCCTTCAACACGCCAGCCTCTCTTCCACCCCTTGGGGCATCCGCCCAGGCAGTTTCCTTTATCTGCAATCCCTTCCCATTCTCCCAACTCTGGCACTCCCTTAGTGGGGCTCATGCTTGCCCCTACCCCAAACCCTAAAGCAGATCCACCCCCTCCCTGCTCCTGTTTCATCCATCAGCACATACACAGACAAACTAAAACCAGAAGCTCCAGGAGGGCAGGACTTGTGTCTCTTGTTCCTTGTGTTGCCAGCAGCTGGGTCCATGCCTGGTGCAGAGGAAAGCTTAATAGATACTTTTTGAATGAGTATTCATTTCGCTGAATTTCTCTCTGCACATCAAATGAATATAAAGAATATGAAGCGACTTTGATAGCTACAAATGCTTCACACAAATAAAACAAAAATAACAATGCCTTAAGAACAGAAATATCAGTACCTTACTTTGGAGGCAGGAATGAGTGAGAATGAGGAGGGAAGAAAGAACGAGAGTAAAGAGGAATGAAAACAGAAAAGTAAGGGTGGGAGAAAATTCAGGATTAATGAGATGGAACTAGTGAGTCCCCCACCAGAAGACAGTTTGGGGGTGTTCTCCCACCACTCCGGGAGGCTGCATTGCTGCCTGACAAGTTAGCATGTCCTGATAGTTCAGAGCCTGGGAAAATTTGTGGTTTAGTCGCTAAGATATGGCTGACTCTTTGTGACCCACAGATTGTAGCCCACCAGGCTCCTCTGTCCATGGGATTTCCCACGCAAGGACACTAGAGTAGGTTGCCATTTCCCTCTCTAGGGCATCTTTGTGACCCAGGGATGGACCCTGCGCCTCCTGCATTGGCAGGTGGATTCTTTACTGCTGAGCCTTACTTGGATGAAAATTCATTCACATTTTAAAGCCATATTCTTTACCGTGTAAACCTAAGTTGTGGGGGTCCCTTCACAGGGATCTGGTCANAGAGCCCTCCTCACCTCTGCACTGGACCACCATGACAATAAGGAACACTTATAGACAAGTCACTGAGTGGCAAGTCACTGGGCTTCCCTGATAGCTCGGCTGGTAAAGAATCTGCCTGCAATGCAGGGGACCTGGGTTCAATCCCTGGGTTACGAAGATCCCCTGGAGAAGGGAAAAGCTACCCAGTCCAGTATCCTGGTGTGGAGAATTCCATGGACTGTATAGTCCATGGGGTTGGAAAGAGCTGGACACGACTGAGCGACTTTCACTTCACTGAATGTCACTGGGTATCAGGCTCTGTGATCAACATTTTACCTGAAGTGGTTGTAAGTATTCCCGTATCACAGATGGCAAACCTGAGGGCCCAGAGAATGTACCTCCCTGGCTCAATGATGCAGCATGGTGAAACCAGGGTTCAAACCTGGGTCTGTCTGCCCTGCCTCTCAGGGTCCAGAGGATGCTACACCCAGCTCTCCCAGCAATGCCAGTGGGGGCACAGAAGAACAGACTCCATTTTGTGTCCTTGAAACCTCAAGTTAGTGGCTGGTGCCTGGTGCCAGTTCCTCGTGTCACCTGACAATCTGTCGGCCAGGACCCATGGGGTCAGTTTTAGATGATTTCAGTTCTAAAGCAATGTTTAATGTGTTTCTTTTTTTTCCCCTTAGGGGTTTATAAACTCTGTCTTTTCTGTATCAGGTTGAAACTTAGAATACAGGTTGTCAGCCAACATGCCAGGCATTTTTCTAAAAATAATCCAAATTGGTTAAGCCATTTTTAAGCCATAGAACAGTTAGGGGAAGGGAAAAAAAAAAAAGTTGCTAGGCAGGAGGAGTGAGGAATTTTAAAGTGGTTTCAGACACTTTTGTTTTTTTTTAACAGTTTTAAAATAAAGGTCTTGTTTGGTTGAAAATGACCTGGACCAGTGGATGCAGGTACAGACCATGGAACAGTATGTGGTTCTCCCTGGTGCCTCTGGCCTCAGACTGGGTCCTCAGGGTTGGCATTTCAACACTCCCGTGTGTGTGTTTCCAGATTATTTCATGTGGAGGGATGGAGAGGGAAGGACAAAAGTGGGGAGGGGAGGGGAACAGCAGAGATACAGGACTTTCTTTACGAGTTGGGGGGACCCGGGGAGGGGAGACCTAAAGGGCAGACATACCAAGGCTGGAGTTTGCTGCGCTCTCTCTGGCAGGACCACCAGGTGCTGACAGTCTTCTTAAAATGGACCTGCCCTTTTAAGTCGAACCCTCCTTTGAATGCACATTCATTCAATGTGCTTCAAGCACTTACATCAGGGACCTGTTCCCAGCAGACCTCACAGAGCTTACGGGTGAGGGACAGGGTGCTAGCAGGGGATGAAGGGGCGGGAGACAAGTGTCCCAGAGAAAGGGAGCAGCTATACTTGCCTCCGGCTCACTGGTGCCCCAGAGAACTGTGGGCTCAGCGAGGCTGGAGGGTTTGATTCTACAGAAAAGCCCAAATCCAGATTTTTAATTTGAAAAGCTCCTGATTTTTAATTGTTGGCAACAAATTCAGATAAAAATTTAACAATGCAGTCTGTGCCAAACAAAACAGATTTACTGGGGGATTTGGACCCTGGCCTGCCAGTTTGCAAACTCCAGTCTAGCCTGTTAATTATAGGGGATGAAGAGAATAATAATAACAAGGATGGCTCACATTTGCAGTGCGCTTATCATGCGCCTGGCCCACGCTAAAACAGCACTGTGAGGCGGGCACTGCTATTATTGCCTTTTTTTTTTTTTTTTTACAGAGGAGCACCTTGAGGTACAGAGAGATTAAGTCATTTGCCCAAGGTCACACAGCTGAGGTGGCAGGGCTGGATTCCAGCCTGGAGTCTGGCTCTAGAGCCTCACTTTAACCAAGAGCCAAGTGTAAGCTAGGTGGCCAATGGTATGCCACATCCACGCTGTCCTGTGGAGCCAGAGACCCCCGGAGATGAGGGGTCCTTAACATGCCAGTTCATCACTCCCACCTCTTATAAAAAGGTCATCCAGAGAGGCTGAAGAGGCTGACAGCAGACCCCAGAATGTAGGTTTCTCTCACTGGCCACTCCATCCTGGGACTCCCCTGGCCCAGATGGTCCTAGAAAGGTCTTCAGGAGGACCTGTGTTGCTTCCCAGATGGGTGCCCACTGCCCACTAGAACCAGCTCCCCCAGCCCTCAAAGCCCTGGGGAGAGGGGGCAGAGCTGACTGCCCGCTGGCCAGCACGAGGTCCCCCAGCCTGGCTGGCGCACCACCCCCACACCTCCAGTTCCTCCCTCCCAGGATCCCAAACAAGGGAGCCTGTTCACAGCAGAGTGCTCATTACCATTTGCATCCCGCCTTTATCCAGCAGATGTGCGGCCGTTACAATAGCGGGAGAGAAAATAGAAAGAAATTTCGGAATTTGTTCTCCAAAGATATTCAAATTAGTTAATCAAGGGGCTTCTTATTGCTTCTCCTCTCCCCCCCCCACAACAGCTATCCATGAGGATAATTGATCAGCTGCTAATAACTGATTACACTTCACAAGTGTTTTCTTATGCCCATTACCAAAGTGTTTAAAGACATTTTGTAAAGTTCTAATTATTTCAAATTGTTCCACTGTAGAAAATACCTTGGAACAGGCAGTCGTTGGCTGCGCCAGGGACACTTTTGCTGGATCTGAGGGTATTTGCGGGCACTGGTCAGAGGCCTGGGTAACTCCGTACCCGCCTCTCTCCCACTCCTGCCTCTCTCTTCCCTCGTCTCATCCAGTCTCCGCAAAACTATGAGGGTGCTGTCCTCCAACCACCATCCTTTAAAGGCAACCCAGGTCCAAGCTCCTTAGCACACATTTGGTTCACTCATCCACGCCTTCACTGTTTCATTTAACACAGCAGTTCTCAAATTCTGTTGTCTCAGGACCTTTTCGTACTCTTAAACACGATCAAGACCCTCAAAGAGCTTTGTCTACATAGATTATGAAAGTGAAANCACATTTGGTTCACTCATCCACGCCTTCACTGTTTCATTTAACACAGCAGTTCTCAAATTCTGTTGTCTCAGGACCTTTTCGTACTCTTAAACACGATCAAGACCCTCAAAGAGCTTTGTCTACATAGATTATGAAAGTGAAAGTGAAGTCGCTCAGTCGTGTCCGACTCTTTGCGACCCTACGGACTGTAGTCTACCAGGCTTCTCTGTCCATGGGATTTTCCAGGCAAAAGTACCAGAGTGGGTTGCCATTTCCTTCTCCAGGGGATATTCTCGACCCAGGGATCGAACCTAGGTCTCCCTGACCAGGGAAGCCATAGGTTATAGGTTATAGCAGTCAATATTTACCATGTTCAAAATTAAAACTGAGAAAATTTTATTTTTCATTTAGTTTTTTGGCCGCACCGCATGCAGGATTTCAGTTCCCCAACCAGGGATCGAATCCATGCCCTCTGCAGTGGAAGGGCGGACCAGGGAATTCCCCAAACTGAGAAAACTTTAAAGCACAAGCATATGCAAAAACGCACTCCGTTAGTCACTGGGGTGATGACACTGTCACAGACCCTGTAGCTTCTGGAAAATCCCACCGTGCATTCTCTCACAAGGCACATGTTAGATTAAAAGCTGGGGCTCGGGGCTCTGGGGGTGCTCTAAGTGCAAGGGTGAAGCAGATGAAGAGTTAACTCAGGCTGCCACAGAGGAGCACACGGACTCAGGTGGCATACCTGCCTTCCTACTGCCTGCACTCCTCCCGGCTGTTGGCCTGGGATCAGCCACGCTCAGAGGTGCGTCTTTATGAAGATACAAGGGATCTGTGGATCTGCTAGTAATGCCAGGCAGCTCTCTAGATCCCCAAGAAAGATGAACTAATGCAGTAGCCAAAAAACATCAGAGTGGGGAAAGATGTCAAAGGACTATCAGGGTTAAGTGGACACCCTGGTCTGAGCAGCTGGGATCATGGGCAGAGGCGGTGGAAGAGGAGCGTCCACCATGAGCATGGCAACAGTTCCCTGAGCTGGGAAGGCCAGTGACAAGAGTGCGAGTGCGGAAATGGACAAGCTCAAGAGATGATCCTTCCAGTGATAGGCAAAGTGGGAATCGCTGCCCTTAACCCTCTGCATTCCTAAGCAATAAACTGCATTAAAAAGAAGGTAAAATAAAAGTGAACAGGTAAAGCCACAGAGTGGGAGAAGGTTTGTGTGATTTACCTAATAAAGGATTATATCCAGAATCTGGAAATCCTAAAACCTCAATGAGAAAAGGATAAATGACCTAATAGAAAAATGAGCAAGAGGCTTGAAACCAGTACCTCCCCAAAGAGGAAAGCCTAATAGCAAAGAGTACATGAGAAGATGTTCAACCTCACTGTCATGCTCCTGCTAAGTCGCTTCAGTCGTGTCCGACTCTGCACGATCGCATAGACAGCAACCCACCAGGCTCCGCCGTCCCTGAGGTTCTCCAGGCAAGAACACTGGAGTGGGTTGCCATTTCCTTCTCCAATGCATGAAAGTGGAAAGTGAAAGTGAAGTCACTCAGTCGTGTCCTACTCTTCGCGACCCCATGGATGGCAGCCCACCAGGCTCCTCCGTCCATGGGATTTTCCAGGGAAATGCAAGGTTAAATCAGGAGACAGTTCTACATCCTCACCAGAATGGCTGAAACGAAAGATAATACCAAGTGCTGGTGAGGACACGGGGCAATTGGAACACAAAGAGACTACTGGTGGGGTGTCCATTAATATCTGGGAAAGCTACTTGGCAGTGTCTACTAAAGTTAAACGTATGTTGCCCTATAGCCAGCAATGCCACTCCTGGGCACCAACCCCAGAGAAATACATTCATCAAAATAGAGCCTCACTATTCAAAGTACAGCCCATGACCAGCGGCACTGGCATCACCTGAGAATTTAGGACCCCCAAGCCCCACCCAGACCTACTAAACTGGGGGTCCATAGTGTAACACAATCCCCAGGTGATTCATGAGTACATTAAAGTTTGAGAAGCACTGGTTTGCCGTGTTTGTAGAAGCACTATTCATAATAGCCCCAAACTGGAAACAACCCAAATGCCCATTAACAGTAGAATGGATAAATAAATTTGCAATATATTCACCCAACGGGAATACTACAGGACAGCCAGGAGTATGAATGAACTTCAACAACAAACAACAATATGGATANGTTTGCCGTGTTTGTAGAAGCACTATTCATAATAGCCCCAAACTGGAAACAACCCAAATGCCCATTAACAGTAGAATGGATAAATAAATTTGCAATATATTCACCCAACGGGAATACTACAGGACAGCCAGGAGTATGAATGAACTTCAACAACAAACAACAATATGGATAAATCTTATACAAGTAACGTTGAGCAGAAGAAGCCACATGAAGAAGCGTACACACTGTGAGATCCCATTTATATAAGGTACAGACAAGACAAACCCATTCAAGTGAGAAGTCAAGAGAGTGCTTTCTTGGGAGTGGGGCAATGGAAGGAGTACAGGAGATGTTTCTAGGTGGCTGGGAACGTTCTGTTTCTTGATCTCAGTGCTGGTTCCATGGGTGTGTTCAGTTGTGGCAAGTCCTCGAGGGGCACCCTTACAATTTGTACACTTGTCTGAGTGGATGTTCGGTGGGGGAGGGAAGAAGGGAGAGGGAGAGACAGGAGAAGGAGGATCAGCTATCTTCCTTCCATCCAAAATACTCTTGGGGCTTCCCTGGTGGTCTGGTGGCTAAGACTGTGCTGCCAGTGTAGGGGGTCCAGGTTCAATTCCTGGTCCAGGAACTAGATGCCAAAGGCAGCAACTAAGAGTCTGCATGCCACAGCTAAAAAGAGCCCACACACAGCAAGAAGATCAGAGATCCCCCACGCAGCAACTAACACGTGGTGCAGCCAAATAAACACATAATTTAAAAATATGCAAGATACTCCTGGATCTACCCATGTCTTGCCATCTCTGCTGCCACCAAGCCCCCATCACTGCTTGCTGGCACNTTATCCTCACAGTCACTTTGAGAGGGAGGTACTATTATCAGTAGCTATCTGCAGATTGGGAGAGTGAGGCCTTGGGTTCAACTGCTTACCCAAGGTCACACAGAGCTAAAAATGTAACGACCCTGGGATTTGAACCAAGGTCTCCCCCAACTTCAGGGTTCAGACTCTTAACCACCAAGCTCTCCTGGTCCGAGGCTGTCTGGCTGCCAGTCAGGGCATCAGTGAACTTACCCTGCCTCCTGGGACCCTGTTACTGCTTTACCCTTTGGCTTGACCCCACAACCCTAAGTCTTCCTGGCCTGGATGCTTCCTGGAGACCTCAAAACTGACTCTAACTGAGAGGACTGAAGACTGAGCACAGCTCTCTGCCCATGAGGGTGAAACAGGAGCTGCCATCAGCAGCCTTGGAGGCCCACTCATCAGGCTGGCCCATGGAATTCATGCAAATTTCTCTATTTGTCCCCTGAAGAGATGACTTGGTCCAGACATCCTGGGCTATCCAGGAGCCCAGGCAAGTCCCCCCTGCAGGTGCATGTATACTATCCGGTCATTCATTCAATATTTACCGAGTGCTCTCCACTGGTGCTGAGTATCCAGACTCCAGAAACCAACCTAAACTTGACTTCCAGCCTCACCACTTCTTAGCTGTATGACCAAGATCAACTCACTTAATGTCTGGGAACCTCAGTTTCTGTATCTGTCAAATAGGTATAATTATTAGCAACTGGGCATCTTGAAGAAGGAAGGTGCACGTGAAAATGCTTCTTTTTGCATAGGATCAGGGCAGCTGGCAGCAAACAAATGGCAGGTGTTATTCTGATAATTACTTAACAAGACTGACCCCTTCCCTCCCATTGAGGAACCTGGGGTCACCTCCACCAGCATCCCTGTGGGTGCTTTTGAACTTCTGCTCCTGGATGGGATCAGGGGCTAAGCCCCTGCCCACTTTTGCCACGACTGCCTGATTATCACAGGACCCTTTGGCTGACCCCAAAGTCAAAGCTGCCACTGCCTCCTTCTCCATCCTCCACTCTCATCATTCTAAAATTAGCTGGCAGTTGCCAGTTCCAAGCGGAGCTGGCTTCTGGAAACTGGGAGGCCTTGGCTCTGTCACCTGCGTCTTCGTCTCCCTCCCAATGCATAATGAATGTTTGGGCTCGGCTACCCCATGGATAGTCTCAAGTTTACAGCTGTTCCACCATCAAGGACGCTAGGGCTAATGGCTCTGAGACTAGAGATCATTGGAGAGTGCGAAGATGATGAATGTATGCGCACAATGCCAGGATGCTGGCCGCCAGGCTGCATGTAAAAGGGAATGCCTAATTTGTTCATAGCCACAATTACCTGGAGCCTGCTCTTCAGGTATGATTGAGTGCGGAAGGGGTCCCAAGTGCGGTCTCTGTTTGGAGGAATTAATTATTCCAAGTGGCGCCAACCTTTGAGCTCAGTTGCTTGGATAACTTCCTCTACTCCCAATCCTCCTCCCTCCACCTCAGAACAGGGCCGCATCCCTGATTAGGTCCTCCTGGATGCAGACGGAAACGGGAAGACTGGAAACACAGGCGTTCTGGAGCATTTGGGGGATTGGCTGTGATCCTCACATCCTGCCCTGAAACATCTTTGCATCAGGCCCTCACTCTACACACATGTCCACAGTACACGTACATGTCCACACACATGTACACAGATGTCCACAAAGGCCCCCCCTTCAGTTCCCCTCCTCCCAAGGTTATGCGTGCCCCATCGGACATCATCCAGTGAACCAGTGGGCCGCTGCACCCTGCTGAATTGCAAGGATTTCTCCTGCCAACCAAGTATTTCATCCAGCTGTAGATATCATGAGGAAACAGCAAACAAAGAGAGAGATTTAATAACTGGAAATAAGACTAAGGATACAGATAGTTTAATTTTTTTTTGTATTGCATCTAATTGCAATCAACAGTAGACATCTGACACAGTGACAGCCTCAGCAAAATTGCTGCTGAGAGAACAGAATCTTTGTCTAAAAATAATCAGACATTCTGTGCACCACTGTTTGTTATAACGGTAATCGATGCTGGAGGCTTTGAATTCCATCAATTTATAGATCTGCGCCGGCCTGCCTGGCGATGGGGCGCGATGCACTGGGGCCCTCGCTGGTGCAGGCAGGGCTGGGGCCCGGTGTGTGATTAAGATAAGCCCCGATTTCTTTCATACATTTCTTATCAGGGTCTAATTCTCCAGCAGGTAGAGATGTTCACAACAGTTAAAGATTAGTGCAGCTTCTCAGACGCCAAATTTGAGGGTATTGATCAATAAATCAAATCAGGCCAATCAATCGCCCAATCAGGAGAGTCTAGCCAGTGCATTATTACCGGCGCCTCCAAGCCAAGGCTTTTCATGGGTTTCATCAAAACAGCCTCACCTTGGCTTCCCGCCAGCTGCTGGCTTGCCTAATAGACTCCACAGCCGAGAGGGGCTCCTGCCCAGCGGAAGAGCAATAAATTTCTCATCAAACAGCCGATAGAGAAACAAGATGAACATCTGTTTTGCTGCAATGAAACTCCTGTGTTCTTCAGAATGCGCAAACTGCCTCTGACAGACCACCCCAAAGGCGGCTTCCCTGGCACGCGGCGGCCCCGTGGAATATTCCACCGGTTATTTCAATCAGGTAATTTAAGGAGACTTTTGCATTCTTCTCTCTGCAGCTGCCGGAGCTCTGCAAAGACTATTCCGGCATAGTCGATAATAAATGCCATCCTGGGACCCTGTAGTATGAAGGCAATTTTATGATACCCATTATGTGGCAATGTAACTTCATTAAAAGCTGTTTATTCCCTCTAAGCATTTTAAGCACTTTCCCTCACCCATAAAGGAGGAGCCAGGGAGGTTATTTTTACAGAAAGGGTTCTAAGCCATATTTCTTCCCTCAATAACATGGAGGAGACTTGCCCACTGGCCTTTTCACTTCCATGAGAGGGGGCAGCCTCGGGGTCCCCGTGAGGACTCAAGTGTTCCCCCTGAGGACTCAAGTGTTCCCCCTGAGGACTCAAGTGTTCCCTGTGACCCCAGCATGAAGCCACCTCGGCTGCATGCCAAAAGGGCCAGCAGAGAAGAGACCTGGGAAGCCTCAATCCCATCAGACCCTCACAGGTCCTTTGTGCTGGGTCCCATAAGACAAAGAGATGAAGAAAGTTCTAGAATATGCCAGCCGGGACTATGTCAGCCATACTAGGGCTCCCTCGAACGTATCCTTTTATATTTCCACGCAGACACAAATCTGAAGAGGTTATTACTTGGCCCACGTTCTCTTTTGCAGGGATAGCTGGCAGCTGGAAGTTCATTTCAGAGCCCGAGATTTGAATGTCATNTTCTAGAATATGCCAGGCGGGACTATGTCAGCCATACTAGGGCTCCCTCGAACGTATCCTTTTATATTTCCACGCAGACACAAATCTGAAGAGGTTATTACTTGGCCCACGTTCTCTTTTGCAGGGATAGCTGGCAGCTGGAAGTTCATTTCAGAGCCCGAGATTTGAATGTCATATGTCGTGGCTTCTTTGGCAGAAGTCTGCAGACTCCGGTGCTGAGAGAAGTGATTCTCAAAGGACTACGAGATTGTTTCCCTTCCTCTAAAAGGGTCTGTTCACGTCGTGAGCTGGAGGAGGGACGTAGTGGAAGGTGGCATTTTGGCCTCCGTGAAAGTAGGGGAAGGGAGTGAATGCTTTTGCCAGTGAAGAGTAGCCAGAAAGATTGTGGGCACTGCCCGTTGCCCTTTGTGTCCACAATTTGCCATCGGTCAGATGGGGTTGAAGACATCTGCCCTCCTGGGTCTGCTGTGAGGGGGAAAACATGATGCCAGGCACAGAAAGGGCCCTGCTTGCTAAGTGCAGGCGAGGGTTCCTGACGACCCCCTTCGTTTGGATGAGCTCACTGTCCAAAGAGGGAAAGGTCAACGAACCAGAAGGTCCCAACACAACTGGGCGAGTGGGTGGCAGGCCCGTGCTGAGGCTTGGGGACTTTGGGGGCTGGGATTTTGTCTGAATAGCGGGGCCCAAGTGAGGGGTCTGGAAGGCAGAACACACAAGGTGGAGGGGAGTGGTTGAGGAGGCACAGCTAAGGAGGTGGGCTTCAGAACCGGGATAAAAGCCACCTCCGGCACCTGACGATCAGCCACACGATACAAAGAACCACAGGCAAGAGGGTAATAACAATGAGTATAACAGCAGTAAGAGCTAACCTATCAGCCCAAACTCTGTGCCAGCCAGTGTCCTCATTTAATCCGACAGGATAATTATCCCCATTTTGCTGATTAGGAAACTACGGCTCAAAGAAGTAGTCAGTCTTCCCCCGGGTCACACAGCTAGTATGCAGAATCTATCATCAACATTTCCTGAGTGCTTACTGAGTGCCAGAAACTTTCCTGCTCTGAGTGCTCTCTCTGTCTTCTCTTGATTTAGCGTTATAAAACCCCACCCAGGTTCGTGTTGTCATTACTTCCATTTCACAAGTGAAAAAACTGAGGCTCAGAGAGGAGAAGGGATTTAAGCTGGTCATCAGGGGAGCTAGGGCTGGAACCCCTTCCAAAGTCCTTGAAGACTTTGGAGTCTCTTTCTGGCCTCCCAGGGGCCTCAAATGGGCTCCCCCTGGGGCTCTGAAATGAGGAGGGAAGTCTGTGGCTCTAGCCGAGGCTCTCTGGTTTCCACCCCTGCCCTGTCTACCCTCTGTGCAGTAGCCAGAGGAGCCTTTAAGACATAAACTCTTCCTTCCAAACTCCCCTCACTGGCTGCCCAAAGCTCTGAGCAGGAAGACTCCACTGCTTGGTCTTTGCCTCCCTCCCAGTCTCCCCTGGCCCTGGGCTGACCATTGACCACCTTGCTGTCCTTCCTTGTCTCAGAGTCTGGGCTCTTCCCTCAGCCCCCAGTGAGCTCTCAGATGCCCCTTTTTCACAACCATCCCTCGGGGCTCCCACAGCTGCACTTCCCCATCAGAGCCCTCAGCACAGGTGTCAACAATCCGGCTTCGAGCCGTTGTTCAGTAGCTAAGTCGTGTCCGCCTCTTTGAGACCTCTGCAGCACACCAGACTGCTCTGTTCCCCAGTGCCTCTCAGAGTTGCTCATGTCCATTCAGTTAGTGATGCTAACCATCTCATCCTCTGCCGACCCCTTCTCCCTGTGCCTTCAATCTTTCCCAGCATCAAGGTCTTTACTAATGAATTAGCTGTTAGCATCAGGTGGACAAAGTATTGGAGCTTCAGCATTAGTCTTTCCAATAAATATTCAGGTTTGATTTCTTTAAGATCAACTGGTTTGATCTCCTTGCAGTCCAAGGGACTCTCAAGAGTCTTCTCCAGCACCACAGTTTGAAAGCATCAGTTCTTCAGCACTCAGCCTTCTTTATGGTCCAATTCTCACACCCATACATGACTACTGGAAAAACCACAACTTTGACAACACAGACCTTTGTTGGCATTTCAAGTGACTGTCTTATAAAATGTCTGCTCCTCCCCTTGAACCTCAACTCTGTCTTGTTACCTCCTTATATCTGGCCACATAGTAGGTGCTTAAAAAATATTTGCTGAATGATCTAAAAAGGGATTCTTGCCCTCCTAGGATCTCCAAAGTTGATATAGTCCACACACGGCAGAATCACAGGGTGCCCCAACGGCCCATGAAAAGAACCCAGGTACCTGCTGAGTTTCCAGTGGTCTTCCCCTCCCCCATTCCAGCTGTGTCTTCTTCAAATTCAGTCCTAGTTCTAAGCCATATTCCTTGTTTCAAATGTGGGAAGGAAGTAGTAGATAAGTCTATGTTATGGGGGCCAGGTGGGGGAAGAAGAAGGTAAAGAAAGATTAAGAAGAAGGAACAGGGTCATGTTTTAAGCCAAGGAAGCTTTGGAACAAAGACGACCCCATCAGAGGGCTGGACTTGTCAAACCAAGAGCAAACTATAATCCTGCCAGGCCATGGGGCTGTCTGCCAAAAATACAGATCTGTGCAGAGGTCTCTTATACAGAGAGGCCACAGTATATTAGATTTATCATACACTCCAGCCAAGATGTGCTGCCGAGATTTCAGGACAAGATTTATTACACTGGCTGGTTTTTAAAATGAAAGTGAAAAGAGGATATTCTGGCTAAACCGTGGGCCGTTAATGGGGTGAGAATCACATAAAATGGATCATTTTTGAATCTCTTCCTCTGTATGCACAAACCTTTGCAAAAACCCTGGGATGTCCAGAAAAAGATACTCGACCCAGTGTTTTTACACTGACCTGCTGGTTGACCTTGGCTGAATTGTTCTCATATTTTGGATGTGTTTCTTATTTGCAAACAATAATAATAGGACAAAATAGTAGCTCTAATTTACTGGCTGATCACTGTATATTGGCCATTTCGCCATGCATTGATTCTTCGAAACCATGGTAACAACCCTTTGAGCAGGTGCAATTTTTATCCCCAAGAAACAGATGAGAAAACAGGCTCAGGGAGGTACAGTCACTCAGACAATCGGCACCAAAGGCAGAGTGCTAATCCAGATCTGGAGCCAGCCCCACTCAAGACACCTTCACTGACCTCCCATTCTGCAAAGTTAGCTCTACCTGTTCAGAAGAAAGCTACTCTGAGTTTAAAGATAAACTCAGACCTCATCATTTCTGTTCTCAAAACAGAGATTCCAACAAGGAAGCCCCACCTACCCTCCAGTCATGGCGGTGTCTGCCTTTCCTGGAGATAGCTACAGAAGGAAAAACAGGCAATTTTGTTTTGGTTTCTCAAAATCTCGGCAGGTCTAGCTTGTGCCAGGTAAATATGGGTCCTACTTCCAACACGTGCCCCCAAATTCCAGGGACATAAGCCATAGGGATACTGGCATGCCAGAGGGGACAGAAATGAGAGGATGTGGAAGCTTCTCAGCTGAGGAGTCACAAGCGGCTGAAGGAACCAGGATGAAGAGGACCCAAAGCTCTTGAACAGTGGCTCTCAACTAGGGATGATTCTGTCCCTTGGGGAACATTTGGCAATGCCCAGAGACACTTTTGAATTGTCACATCTGGGCAAGTGCCACTGGCACGTAGTGGAAAGAGGCAAGTGACAGGGCTAAACATCTTACAACCTACAGGACAGCCCCCACAGCAGAAACCCCCAGTCTAAAATGCCAATATAGTGTGAGGCTGAAAAATTCAGATCTACAAAGAGCCGGGGGACATTTACCCTAGATTACAGAAGATTCAGGGAGGGGAGAGTTGTTACATATTTGAAGAATGGGAGAAGATCTCAGATCTGCGGGCAAAGCACGTTACACATAAATATGTCTTAGGTTGACAAAGGGTAGACAGTCTTGATGATCAGAGTGAGCTCTCTGACCCCAAATGTGCCCAAGACTGGAGGGCTTTGTGAAAAGAAGATAAAGCCTGGAACAAGGGGATAGACACAATGATCAGCCTTTTCCTGTCCAAATTTAACACTGGATAAAATCCCCAGGAGAGTAACAGTGAAGTCCAAGATTCCTTCTGGAACCTTCCATGGCTTATCTCATTTAACCCTGCCTGAAGCTCAAAGAGGTAAAATCGCTTGTCTGCGGTCACAAAACCTGGAAAGAAGGGAAGTCAGGATTTGAACATGAGTTGGTCTGGTTGCAAAGTTATCCAGAAGATAACTCAAAGTCAACAATTTTCTTAAGACAAATCACAGCCCGCCCCCGCCCCCATACTGTCACTGCTTTGACTTAGAATTGGTTAGAAAACCTGGACCCAACAGAGATCTAAGTTCAACAGTTCAGCCCTCTCTCATGTTAAGGACACAAAAACATGTTCCATAAGTTGCCCCGTCCCCTGTTCATTTTTTTCCACACAAAAACACTGCAACCAGCAGTGAAAAGACATTGTCCCAAGTGCACACTTTAATTGATGTCCCCGACCATTCAGGAACACGGATTAAAGAAAACGTGCTTTATTAATAGGCCCTCATGCTAATTAGCACAATTTATTGTCGGGAGACTGCCCCTGCCTTCCACAAACGTTACAAGTGCAGACAAAAAAACTTTTGTCGCAAACCCTACACATCTTGCCTTGTGACCAGGACTGCCAAGCCTGCCACAAAGAGATGGGAAAGCACGTGGCTGGGAGGCACTGGATTTCACTCTATAAATTTATGACGTAACTTGACCATTTCCCAGTGATAAGAAAGACCCGAATTTAAATGTGGGCTGTTTCTGCACATAAAAACGCACTTCTCACCACTTTGAGGAAGTCTCCCTAATGATCACGAAGCTTTGTGGAAGGGTGGAACAAGGTGTGGGTGAGGGAGTGGGGGAACTGCAG
>SJYA01002329.1:822567-842999 GCA_006410615.1 Neotragus moschatus
GGACCTTAAATGTTTAATATTCAATAAATGTGTCAATTTTACATACAGAGGCAAATGGGTCTTTATTGAGGAATTGGTAAATTTCCTCTGAGAAAAGTAAGTGCATTTTAGCCTTCAAGGAGTCCCAGCTGAATAGAAATGGAATGTGATTTGTGATAAAACTCAGCTGCTCTATAAAAGACGTTAAATAAATGTTGCTGTTTCACCAGGGATATACAAAATTGATTGCATTATAGACTGATTCTAAGATGCTGCATCCCTGTACAGCCCCCTCATCAGCTTCCCTGTGTGTGGGAAGCTGCTTTCACAGACAATTTAGACTATGTTACAACTCCAAGTCCTCATGCTGCATCAGAATTTTCTAGAAATGAAACATTTCCCCTCATACTTTGTTTCAGGCGGAACCATATGAAACTGTTGTTATCTAGACATTTTTGACTTCCAAAACATAAAAACGACAATTCCTTCTATTAATGTTCATTTCAGTTCAGTTGCTCAGTCGTGTCCAACTCTTTGTGACCCCATGAATCGCAGTACGCCAGGCCTCCCTGTCCATCATCAACTCCCGGAGTCCACCCAAATCCATGTCCATTGAGTCAGTAATGCTATCCAGCCATCTCATCCTCGGTTGTCCCCTTCTCCTCCTGCCCCCAATCCCTCCCAGCATCAGAGTCTTTCCCAATGAGTCAACTCTTCGCATGAGGTAGCCAAAGTATCGGAGTTTCAGCTTCAGCGTCAGTCCTTCCAATGAACACCCAGGACTGATCGCCTTTAGGATGGACTGAAAGAATCTCCATGCAGTCCAAGGGACTCTCAAGAGTCTTCTCCAACACCACAATTCAAAATCATCAATTCTTCGGCACTCAGCTCTCTTCACTGTCCAACTCTCACATCCATACATGACCACAGAAAAAACCATAGCCTTGACTAGAGGGAACTTTGTTGGCAAAGCAATGTCTCTGCTTTTTAATATGCTATCTAGGTTGGTCATAACTTTCCTTCCAAGGAGCAAGCGTCTTTTAATTTCATCTGTCGGCTGCAATCACCATCTGCAGTGATTTTGGAGCCCCCCAAAATAAAGTCTGACACTGTTTCCACTGTTTCCCCATCTATTTCCCATGAAGTAATGGGACCAGATGCAATGATCTTAGTTTTCTGAATGTTGAGCTTTAAGCCAACCTTTTCACTCTCCTCTTTCACTTTCATGAAGAGGCTTTTTAGTTCCTCTTCACTTTCTGCCATAAAGGTAGTGCCATATTTACTTAATATTTCTGGTGGACTGGCACTATCATCTTGGGGGAGGCTACTGGTACTTCTTAAAGGGAAATCTGGTCGCTGTCTAACGTTGGGGATGGAGGGATCCCAGCTCATTTTGTCTGCTCCCCAGAGGGTATTCTGGGCCCAGGTGAGAATCCCGTCTTTCCTTTAGCTCAGCTAGGTGAGCTTGGGAGTACCTACTGCCATTTCTAAACCTCAGTTTACCCCATCTGCAAAATGGGTACAACTCCACATTTTGCACAGGGTATTTGGAAAACCCAACGGGATAACAGATGGGTAACCTGGAAAATGTTCATAACCAGCTAATTATTATATTTGTTGTGTATCTAGCCATGGGGCTGCAGATAGTCTATTTGAGGTGGACATAACTTTTCAGGTAACAAATCAGGTTTCAATGATTAATGGGTGGATCCAAATGGATCAGTTCAACAGTTACTTTCCAAGAGAGTGGCTTTCCAGAGAGTGGGTGCCTAGACTCATTCTCTCAGACATGTCCATGTGTCTATGCCTCTCCATGCCCACTGCCACTCATCTGGTCCAGCTACTGCCGACTCCCACCCAGTTGGCTGCAGTAGCCTTCTCATAGGGCCTCCTGGCTCCATGCCTGCCACCCTTCTACCATCTCTTTCCACCCCAGGCAGCTAGAGAGAGTGTTTCAAGATACAAACTGGATGCTGACACTTCCTGCTTGAAACTTCCCCAGGCTCCCCAACCAATCTCAGATAAAATCCAAACTTTCCAGCTCAGCCTGCAAGACCTATTTGGGCAGGACTCGGCCGTCTCCTCCAGTGCATTTCCCCAGCTAGTCCCCTTTACTTTACTCCTGCCCTTCTGTCCCTTTATTCTGTGACTGGAAACTGTCAAACACATTGGCCACAGGGTCTTTGCACTTGCAATTCCCACTACCTGCATGCCCTGTCCTTTTGGTCCTTTGCTCAGTTTGGAGGTTCCCAAAGTGTGGTCCTTGAACCACCAGCAGCAGTATCACTTGGGAACTTATTAGAAATGAAAATTCTTCCACCAACTTCAGATCTGGTGAGTCAGAAACTTTGGGGGAGTTTGGGGCACCCAGCAAGATGTTTTTAACCAATCCTCCAGGTGATTCTAAACCGCACTTATGTCTGAGAACCACTGGCTCAGATCCACCCCTGTGCCAAGTTTCAGCCTAGACAATGCTACTGCAAGGACCACCAACCCAAGTCAGGTCTAGTTCTTATTGCCATTTGCCCCCACTTCATATTCCTCATTTCTGTGAAGCACGATTGCAACTATGATGTAATAATCAAGTGTTTCATGTCTGTGTCTCTTCACAGCTAGGCTAGGCATTCCATGAAGAAAAATACCAATGTGCTCTCAGCACCTGACTGTGTCTGGCAGAGAGTAGGTGCCCAGTAACTATGTATTCGCTGAAAGGATGAATGCAGGCACAGAGGAACAAATGAATGAAAGAGAGACAGGTATTCATTAAATAACCCTAGGAATCCACTTCTCCATATGCCAATCCAGACAGCATCCTCATCTTGACCTGACTTTCTCCTGGTCAAGTCAGGAGCCAGTCACAGCGATGCATGGAAATGAACAGGAAGGAAAGGAGGCAGGCAGGCAGGAAGAACAAACAAAAACACCAGAGAGAAGATTCCTATCCAGAGGATGAACAGCTCAGTAGCTAAGCCCAAACACCCTGCAAGAAGAAGAGCACATCTTCCTTCTCTCCTTCCCCAACAGTGACTAGCTGTGTAGAAAGTTTCCAAATAAAAACCCGGAGACCGGTAAACCTGTAAGGAGAAAGTCTGCCCGACAGCTTGG
Source organism: Neotragus moschatus (assembly GCA_006410615.1). Lineage (NCBI taxonomy): Eukaryota > Metazoa > Chordata > Mammalia > Artiodactyla > Bovidae > Neotragus > Neotragus moschatus. The sequence goes on from SJYA01002329.1 coordinate 825,652, forward strand.
AAGACCCCAGGCTTGCCGTCATCCGAATCTCTAGGTTGAAAGAGTGAGTCTATACCAAGCCCTGAGGTTTGCTGGAAGCTTCTTCGTGCTTCAGGGCAGTTTCCTCTGCTCTTCCTTGAGCTAAACCTGGAAGAGAAATCATTTCCTTCCTTTCCTATAACTCAGAACAATTATTTCCTTCTTAACGCAGGCATCTGGCTCACTGCGGCTCTCCTTACTTACGAGTTCTAAACGATATCAGTTCTGGGAGGATCAATTATTACTGAAAAGTCGAGAAACGCTCACTGGTTATTTGCATTGATTTGGTCGACAAGACACAGGTTCCTTGTGAACTACGGATGTAGAGAAGAAAAACTCAAGACTCTGAGACAGCTTGGGTTTCGGAGCCTCCAGCAACTGCAGAGACCTCAGGTGGACTGGACCCATCGGCCAGGATAGGGACACCAAGCTGCCCTCGCAGAGCCCCACAAACAAAGCTGTTTCCATAAAGACAAATGGGCAGCCAGCGTCGGCCAGCGCCGCGAGCAGCCACGACGATATAATTGGCCTGTTACCGCATCATCTTTAATCAATAGGATCCGGAGTTTCCACGGCTTGTACGGCCCAAATCTCCCTGGCAGCCAAGAACCAGCGGGTTGTTAAAAGGCCCAATAGTTCTGCCTCACTAATGGGTGCCTTGTTCCCTCAACCCTGCTGATTTTTTAAATAAACCTAAATTCCAATAATTGTTTATTTTTATTTAGTTCTGGTTCAGATGCTCTGAGTCTCTCTGACAGAAATTGATATCTGGCTCATGGTGAGCTTTATTAAAACACACACACACAGACGTGTACAGGTGCCACATGCCCGTTGGGAAGCTGTTTATTTACTTGCTTATTTTTGTTTATCTGGTGGAGGTGGAGACTCACGTGTCTAGAGTGGGAGATGGACAGAAGGTCAGCCAGCCCAGCACTGCTTTCTCCTCGGCTCCTTCCCTGGGGAAGAGGANGGTGAGCTTTATTAAAACACACACACACAGACGTGTACAGGTGCCACATGCCCGTTGGGAAGCTGTTTATTTACTTGCTTATTTTTGTTTATCTGGTGGAGGTGGAGACTCACGTGTCTAGAGTGGGAGATGGACAGAAGGTCAGCCAGCCCAGCACTGCTTTCTCCTCGGCTCCTTCCCTGGGGAAGAGGAGAGGGACCCTGCTATTCCTCCACAGGGAAGCCCCACACTTCACTCGGGCAACAGACAAAGGTGACCCGAGACCTCTAATGGTGGCTGCGTCGTTGGGGACACCTCTGACTTCTTTGATGTCATTGTCTACATGCTGAAACAATTCGCCAGAGAGGGCACTTCGCCCTTTTCCTGCATGTCTTCATAATAAACAGGACCCACAAAACTGCCCGGCTGCGGTTGGGGTGAGGGTTCCCTGCACACCTCGGAAACCTCGAGGCAAGATGTTTCCAGCTGCTTGCAAATGGGCCAAAGAGACTCTCCCACCCTCATACCAGAAGCCCCTCTTTCCTTCTCAGGCACATCTCAGAATATCCTAGGTGATTTTGAGGTTAAACGTGAGGGGGGTTTTTGTGGTCCTTTTTTGGGGGGGTTGTACTCCAAGCTTGCACCGTGCCACTCATGGTAACCTCATCGTGAAAGGTTCATGCATTTGTCTGCAAAATTGCTGCAAGTTCAGGCCTGCCGAAGTCAAGGCGTGGGCAAGGTCAAAACGGAGACTTTTCTTCTGCCCATCTCCCTCCCTCTGCTACCCCCAGATACACTGTCCATCAAACTGGGAGCTGCTCCAACTTTGCTATCTGCTGGGGGTATTGCTGACATCCATTCCCTCCTTCTGATACCAACACCATCTACTGGTCAGACCCAGGTGTCTTCACTGGGGCGACTATGGGACCTCTCACTGTTCTCTCCCTGTCTCGTCCTCTTCACCACTGACACCCATACCTCCAGTGGAGTCACTGATCCCAAACACAGGCCTGATCTTGTCACTCCCTGATCCCTCCCAGGGCCTCCTCCTGCTTCTTGAGAGATGCCCAAATGAGTCTCATGGCATTTATGCTCCTGTCCATTTCTGTTCCCTCTCCCCAGGCCTTCCATCACACTCGACCTAAAGTGAAGGATCCACACACTGAAGATAGACAACCTTGCTATATTTCATCTTTTCAAACAACTAAACATAAGAGGAAATGATGTCAAAGTTCCACTTTTCATCAGAGAAAGAGAAGCCTGGAATCGGTGAGAAGTTTCTGCAGTGGATACAGAGGAATGCTGAAAAGGGCCCGGTCTTGTCGAGTGTCTTACCAGCTGTGTATCCTGGGTGAGTCATCCTAGCCCTATGATCCCGGTGGTGGCCGTCGTGTTATTAATAATCTCATCCTGGGAGACTCGGGTCTGAGGCTTTGCTGTCATCTCTCACCACTGTGGGGGGCTATCACTGGCACTTCCACTCTTGGAGGCGGGAACCTCAAATTCTACACCCACAATACCCCTTCCGCTGGGACCTTCATTCACGTGTGCAGGTCTGTACCTGGAATTTGCCTCTGTCTGCAGCAGCTGCTACAGACGGTCTCTAGCAGGGCCCAGGGGCCAACTGTGGCCTCCAGACCATGCTGTCCTGGCACGTCCACACCAGCAGCACTGCGTTTCTGTGTGGAACCCATATTCCAATAACTGTCCCAGTGCGTTTGGTGTATACTCGGGTCTATTACCAGCTAATGAGTAAATAATGCTCTGTTCTAAATCCAAAAGCGCTATTAGATACCAGAGGGGGACTAATGGGCATTTTAAGACCCCTTTAATCACGTATTAACGTGCCGCGAAGCAGGCTGCGGAGCCCATATGCCAGCCACCCTGTGGATGAGGAGGTTTCCTCCTTTTAAACAAAGAACAAAACGGAGGAAGGGAGAAAACCCTCATTCTCAGGTCNGGACTAATGGGCATTTTAAGACCCCTTTAATCACGTATTAACGTGCCGCGAAGCAGGCTGCGGAGCCCATATGCCAGCCACCCTGTGGATGAGGAGGTTTCCTCCTTTTAAACAAAGAACAAAACGGAGGAAGGGAGAAAACCCTCATTCTCAGGTCTGGTCGAGCAGCCAGGCCGACTGCTGGGGCCAGAGGACTACCCAAGAGCCGATCTGCCATCTTTAGTTCAACGGGTGCTACCGGACCTGTTCCTCCGTGTCCGTGATGTGATGGGGAGTGGGGGCGGATTCGCGTCCTGGGGCTGCAGGCACAAAGCACCACCAGTGTGGGGGCTTGCAGCAACAGAAACATGTTCGCTCACACCGGAGCCCAGAGGTCCCAGCCGAGGTGTGGACAGGGCCAGGCTGCTTTCTGAAGGCTCCAGGGGGAGAAGCCCCCCTCGCCTCTCCCAGTTTCTGGTCGCCGGCAGTCCTGGTGTCGCCCTGCTCGTAGCGGCATCGCTTCAGCCTCTGCCTCCGCCACCACCGGGCACATTCTTCCTGCGTGTCTGTGTCTCTTCACGGGGCCGATGAGGACCCTAGGTATTAGACTGAGGGCCCACGCTGGTCCAGTCTGATCGAACTAATCACATCTGCTAAGACCCTGTTTTCCAATAAGGTCACATTCTGAGGTTTGGGGGCAGATGTGAACTTTAAGGGGACACTATTCAACCCAGTACAGGAGAGAGGGTCTGGCTCAGGCACAGAGCCTTAACTCTGAGCGACTGAAAACTGGAGCTCTGGCCATTTTGCACCCCTTCCCCCTCACTGAACATTCCAGAAAAGTTCAAGCACCTGACCCAAATTCCTCCCACTGATCTATCATGTCATATTAGCAACTTTGTTTCCTATTAGCTACTTCCCATCCAATCACATTAATATTTGTTTTCCCTAATACAATGCGGGAGTCTTCTCAGATTAGCAACTCTCTCATCACATTAGTGGAGACAACTACTAATACAATACAAGCCGAGTATGACAGAGTCTGATGCAGAATCGCTAACACAATCCGACTCTCTTCTACATCAGCGCGGGAATGTTGTTCCGTTGTGGAGCAATTCGGGGACGTGCTGAGACGATCAGGCCCTGACGAGCAGAGCCATGAGGGCCACCACCCTCCACAGACTGGATGAGGTCTGGGAGTGGAGGGGGGGTCCCCCTTTGGAAGGAACCAACATAAGGGGACCATCCTGTTTCTCANTACATCAGCGCGGGAATGTTGTTCCGTTGTGGAGCAATTCGGGGACGTGCTGAGACGATCAGGCCCTGACGAGCAGAGCCATGAGGGCCACCACCCTCCACAGACTGGATGAGGTCTGGGAGTGGAGGGGGGGTCCCCCTTTGGAAGGAACCAACATAAGGGGACCATCCTGTTTCTCAACACGTTCTGCCCCGTAAGAAACACTCCAGCTTTCCTCCTAAACATCCAAGCAGCCCTGGGATCTGCAGGGAACGGAGGATACCTTCTGCAACCCGGTTCTCTGCAGCTCTAACCTCACTGGTGTGACGAGGCAAGGTCGGTGTTGCCAAGGTTAATTCATCAAGGATGTGGGGACGCAGCAGAGCCAGAACAACGGGAGGAGCCAGCAAACCAGGGTGTTATGCTGACAAAGCCACAGGGAGCGTGGCGGGGGGCGGGGGGGTCGTTGGTGAGAGTGACACTGAGCTGGTGACAGGCTGTCGGGAAGCGGTTTAAGGAAAAGCCCGCTCAAGTCAGCCCAGGCTCTATGCTGACTTGGATTCAAATCTATCGCCACCGTGTCCTAGCTGCGTGATCTTGGGGCACAGATTTCAATTTTCCCGTGCCTCAGTTTCTTTAAAGTGGGGAGAAAACAGGGCCTTTCTATGAGGTTGCTGCAAGGAGTAAATGAGACAGGAGTAGAAAAAAACTTAGAAGCTTGCACACTACTTGGCACATGATGAATTTTCCATAAGACACAGTGGTGGCAATGACTGCAAACCCCAAAGTGTGTTAAGTTCATCCACACATTTGAGCGAGCTCTGGGCTAACACTGAAAAAATTAAAAGTTGAGCATGATACAATCTCTCCTGTATCATCTCCCTGGGAGACGAGATGCAGAACCAGGGGTCAGGGGTCATATCACAAGAGATCTTCAAGTGACACTGAGGAGTCGGAACTTTGTCTTGGTGGAAACTGGGAGCTGTGGTAGCAAGAGCTCCCAGGTTTTAGTAGAGCTGGGGGTGTGGCGGCCCACGGGGGACAGGAGACACGACTTCCTTGCTGTAAAACCACATGTCAAGTTACTGGCTCCTCAACGTCCTTGCAGAAAGAAAGACTGAGGGACTGCGAGAAACAGAGACAGAGGCAGGGAGAACAGCACAGAAGCTGACTGTGGATCTCCACTGACAACGCCCCCTTTCATGCTCTCTCTGCCAGGCTGTCTGAGAGACTGGCAGAGCCCCCAGCCCATTCTGAACCATCACAGGCAAGGTTGCCGAATAATTCCTGCCACCTCCAAACGGCACTCCACGTGCCAGCCGAAGGCTGCTGCCAAGAGGCACGTGGCCAAGATTCCTTTCCAAATGAGACATCCCCTTGCCAATCAGAAGGAAGCCGGCACACATCCCAGAAAAATCGGACTGCTGCCGTCCATCATGCAGATGACGGGATACCGTCAGGGCTTCCTGACCCTGCCCACTGCCCACCTTTCATCCCCAAAGCCTCCCAGCAAGGAATAAGGTTCACAGCACAAAGACCCAAACACTCGCCCCCTCCATGGGTCCACCTGATGACAGTGCAACCTCTGGGGTCAAAATGCATGGATTTAAAGCCCAGCCTCTCTGCTGAGCAACAGTGCAACCTGGGGGGAGTCATGACCTCTCTGAGTCCCACCTGCATCATTCACACAACAGGGTTCATAACAGTTTCCACCGCATTAGAGTTGTTAGGGGGATTAAATGAGATCATGTATTAGAAGTGCCTGCCCAGCACCTGGTGTTTAGTCCATACTCAATAAATGCTCGAATTCTGTAAGATACCCAAGGATATCTCGGCTAACTGACAATATTGGCTGTCCAGAATGGGGCCAAGGACCAGAGGATTAGCAGAAAAGGTCCTCAAGCAGTTAAAATAAATGTTGGAGTCAACACATGCCAAGTCCAATCATGGAAATCATTTTTATATACTACAGTATATATACTACATTTTATATACTTCAGAAATACTGTAGTCCTATAATTAATATAACTGTAATACAATACAGTAATTAGTAACCACCGCTACCAAGCATTGGACTTAGCAAATTAAATACATCTTGTCATTTAACCAGTGATGTGCTCATAAACTGGAAAACAGTGTGTGTGTGTGCTTAGTCTAAGCTCAGTCATGTCCGACTCTTTGCAACCCCACAGACTGGAGCCCACCAAGCTCTTCTGTCCATGGGATTTTCCCAGCCAAGGATACTGGAGTGGGTTGCCATTTCCTTCTCCAGAGGGTAAACAGGAGTGTGCTTAAAAACTAGCTCTCCAGGAAAAAAGGCAATGTTCCGATGCATTCCCTGGTGTAACTTCTCCTACCATGATCAGCTGCAAGCTCCCACTGTGACGTCACTACCCCTGGAGCTGGAGGGAGGCTAACGGTCTTTACCAGCCAGCTCTGGTCACCACCGCCTCTACCATCTCTATGTCCCTGTTAGGTCAGTTCTATTCTAGCCCCATTTTCTAGATAAGAATAGCAAGGCTCAGAGACACTTACTTCCTTGCCCAAAGCTATATCCCTTGGACTGCAAGGAGATCCAACCAGTCCATCCTAAAGGAGATCAGTCCTGGGTGTTCTTTGGAAGGAACGATGCTAAAGCTGAAACTNGGAGGCCTGCAGACCTAGGTGCAATCCTGCTCTCCATACACACCTCACAACACCTCCACACTGTGCTCACAGGGGCTCTCAGACCACAGAGCAAGGCTTTCCACCACACGTCACACCCAAACATACACCTCTCTTTCTATGGCTGACTCCTCAGCCTTCAAGGTCCACTGAATAACCCCCTCCCCTTACTCCTCTGCCACAGCACACCATTGGTTTTCTTTGTAGGATTACAATACGTGATTCTTTTATCTTATTGGTTTACGTGCTTGGTGGCTGTCCACCCCAACCCTTCCCAAACTGTCCATGCCAGGAGGTTTGGGACAATTTTCTTTTTTCCATCACTGTATTCTCAGCTCCCATCATTATAGTAGGCACTCAATAAGTATTGAAAAAAAAAGAAAAGGAAGAAATAATCCCACAATCGTTTCCCTATTTTAAAAAAGAGGTTGCACTTGCATGCTTGTCTATAGGTTAAAATGCCTTGGAAAAACAAATAAATGTGGAACAGTCAGGAGGAAGCTGAAAGTTCAGGAAACTTACTGTTCATTTTAGCCTCATCTTTAATGCCTCCCTTTAAAAAATTATATGTATCTTGCTTATGGAATGTGCATCTTTTAAAATTAATATTTTAAAGTGGGCTACCCCAGTGGTTCTCCTGGCTGGCCCAGCATCCAGGCAAGAGACGTCAGGCTGCACTGCCAGGTGGGTGCCTGTCTACGCCCTCCTGTGTGGGGGTGAGGGACCTGAATACCAGTTGGATTCAAGAGCCAGGGGTCCATACAGCCCTCCCCAGGCCTGAGGGGGAAGGGTCTGGGTGGAAGCCTCATGTGAGCCTCATTTCCCGAGCTCTCTATCTTCACCGCCAGCCCAACTGTCAGTGAAGGAAATTAACCTTATCAAGGGCTGGGTGTTCCTAAAGCCACATGGCTGGCTGTGAGAACCAAGGGGACAAGTGCAGAGATTTTGGCTCATAATTTGACAGTTTTTTCCCTAGACTCTTTGCAGGAATGGAAGCTGGGCAGACTGGTCTATAATCCCAAAGTATGCCTTCAGACATTTTTTTAAATAAAATTATAAATTACACATATACCCCTGTCTGAAATCATAATCTCAAAAAGTTTCCCTCATCCTGAAGAACCTTTAAAACTTTGTAGTAAGACTCACAGGGGCTTCCACTGCAGTCTTGACACTTGCTCACGCGGGTATTGAAGGCTTTCAAACCACTCTTCCCTCCTCCTGTCTGGCTCCCTTCCCGACTCCAGTCAACTTTCCACCCTACCTAGCCACACAATGATGTCCTTTTTCCAAGTATCTGACCTTCTTAGAGAAGACAGCGGTTTAAAGAAGCAACACAATAACTGAAAAANTTTTGTAGTAAGACTCACAGGGGCTTCCACTGCAGTCTTGACACTTGCTCACGCGGGTATTGAAGGCTTTCAAACCACTCTTCCCTCCTCCTGTCTGGCTCCCTTCCCGACTCCAGTCAACTTTCCACCCTACCTAGCCACACAATGATGTCCTTTTTCCAAGTATCTGACCTTCTTAGAGAAGACAGCGGTTTAAAGAAGCAACACAATAACTGAAAAAACACAAAGGTGCTTCCAGTTGGTTACCTGTCCGGCCCTTAACCCTGCCAGGTCCTTCCCATTTACAGGATGGGAAGAAGAGGGGACTGTCTCTGACCCTGTTTTCACCTGACATCCACTGTTTTTGTCCAGTCGCTCAGTTGTGTCTGACTCTTTGTGACCTCATGGACTGCAGCACACCAGGCCTCTCTGTCCTTTACCACTTCTCGGAGCTTGCTCAGACTCATGTCCATCAGTGAAGCTATCCCACCATCTCGTCCTCTGTCATCCCCTTCTCCTCCTGCCTTTAATCATCCTCAGCATCAGAGTCTTTTCTAATGAGCTGGATCTTTATATCAGGTGACCAAAGTATTGGAGCTTCAGCTTCAGCATCAGTCCTTCTAATGAATATTCAAGACTGAGTTCCTTTAGGATCAACTGGTTTGATCTCCTTGCAGTCCAAGGGACTCTTAAGAGTCTTCTCCAACACCATAGCTAAAAAACATAAATTCTTCAGCATTCAGCCTTCTTAATGGTCCAACTCTCACATCCATACACGACTCCTGGAAAAAACCACAGCTTTGATTCTACGGACCCTGTTCCACTGATGGCCGTCTTCCTTGCTTCTTCACTTTGAACCTCCTTGGCTGCATCTCCATGGAATCATGTTGGTCCTTTGTGCGTATCTGTAGGGATTTGGTCTAATGTGGTCTTCTGAGGATCCCATTTGCTGTACCGATCCCTGGACAATCTCAGGTTGAGATAATGTGGCATCCCACATAGCATCCCACTCCATGAACAGCCACTGAATATTCTCTCTGAAATGCATCTCTTAGAATATCTGGAGCTGTTGTTGAAGCCACAGATTACGATCCTGAGTGAGCTTTCCTCCTCCCCAATTCCTTCCTGTGAGCCTAAAAATGACTTACAAGGCAGAGATGCCAAATATATAGCACGTTTATGGCAACTGGCACTTTCCTGTGGTGGACACTATTCATGGACTGCCCACTCCTACTCTGCAATCTAACCACTAGTGAATCTAGTCAGTTAGACTTCTAAGTGCATGCTAAGTCGCTTCAGTCATGTCCAACTCTTTGCAATCCCATGGACTGTAGGCCAGCATGCTCCTCTGTCCACGGGATTCTCTAGGCAAGAATACTGGAGTGGGTTACCATTCTCTTCTCCAGGGGATCTTCTTGACCCAGAGATAGAACCTTGTCTCCCACATTGCAGGCAGATTCTTTACTGTCTGTGCCACCACGGAAGCCTCCTAGACTTCTATAGTTGAGTTCAAATAAAATCAGTTCTTACCCATCCTTCACCCTCCACCATTCCTTGTTTCTTCTCAAGGCTCTTTACCCAGAGTGATTTTTTTTTAAAGCCTCAATCTTTTAAACACATACCAGGGACTTCCCTGGTGGTCCAGTGGTCAAGAATCCAGCTTGCAATGTAGAGGATGCGAGTTTGATCCCTGGTGGCTCAGAAAGTAAAGAATCTGCCTGCAATTCGGGAGACTGGAGTTCAGTCCCTGGGTCAGGTAGATTTCCTGAAGAAGGGAATGGCAACCCACTCCAGTATTCTTGCCTGGGAAACCCCATGGACAGAGAAGCCTGGTGGGCTACAGTCCATGGGATCGCAAAGAGTCGGACATCACTGAGCAACTAACACTTTCACTTTTTTCGGGGAAACTAAGATCCCCTAAGCAGCAGGACAACTAAGACTGCGCCACGACTAGAGAAGCCCGAGCACGAACAACAAAGAGCTTACAACAAAGGAGCCTGCACACTGCATCTAAGACCCAACACAGTCAAGTAAATAAATAAATATTTGTAAAACTCCATAAGCCAGACTCCAGCAACTTTGCTACTGGAAATCCTCCATGGCTTCCACCGCAATGAGAAAAGGATGCCAACGCTATCCTGTGCTCAAGCCCTGCATGAGCTGACTTTGTTACTAACTACGGTCAGCCTCTCCTGATTGGCATGTGAATTTCCTCATGGGAAGGAGTTTGGCTGCTCAGTTCAAGGTAGCGGCCCTACTGCCTACAGCAGTGCCTGGCATACCAGATGTCTGTATACTGAATGAAACTCTCGTGCTGATCTAGAATGTGGTCTAAGAATCCTCAATGTGGCGCTTCAAGAAGCCACCACTGAGTTCTCATAGATGGCATACAAGATGCACCCTGCTTTCAAAGCCTGTCTGGACAGGTCTACCCACCTCCAATTATCTGGGAATGAGACAGTGTACAAATAAATCCTTTTGAGCCTCCAGAGTAGCCGATTTCCTTTTATTACATGCACTAAACTTTTTAGTCCTTTACTCTTTGCAGTGGAAAATGTTTTGGTGAGGCAGAGCTTTGGGATCCCTCAGCACTGGGTATTCAGTGGCAGGGACCCTGGGCAGTCTGTGGGGGAACTCCATCTATATTTTAACCAGTGCATCAAGGAGGCTGTCAAGGCAGAGAAAGATCCTTAGGAAAGTCAGGTTAAGCTCTATTGCTTCCTTGGTATGTTACTTTTCACAACCGGCTGAGTCACAATGATGGCTGGAAAGAAGTTCCAGAATATCTAAACTTCTGGAAAGCCCAGGAGTCCCAGAACTGGAGGAACCACTGGGAAGATGAGGGAAAATATTTAGAAACTGGGAGCCCAGATGCAGGTCAGTTCTGGGCTCACTGATGGGTTTCTTTGTCTAGGGACATCTTGGAGCAAAAAGGTGAACATTTCTCGAGCTCCCGCCAGGCTTCTTGGGGAATGGGGATGACAGCAGGAGGGAAAGAAGATGAAGGAAGAGAAGAGTAATTAGTACTATTAATTACATCTCAACCAGAGCCTACGTTTCTGCCCCGGGATTAAAGAAACATTCATTTGGAACGACTATTAAGGTCTTAAATTCAATGCTTCACAAATCAGGGCAGTGGAATGAAAATTCTTTCTCTGTAGGGACCAGCAGGCAGAGAGAGGAGAATTTTCCATCCCTGTTGCTGCAGCCCAGCTGGAAAAGCCAGTGCTCGTGAGCCTGGGTGGAAGACCATTCACTTGTTATTGTTGTGGGTGAGTTTTTCTTTTTTTTTTTTTTAAAGTTGCTTCAGGCAGGGACGTGTTCCAAATGTATAATCTAATGTGCTATAAAAGTCACTAATGCGATTATACTTTTACATCATATTAGAGAAAATGAATACTAATTCAATACCAAACACTAATGCGGTAGAACCCCAAACTGCTGAGAGGCTACAAAGCATTTACTGTGCTGAACTTTCCGGCTGGTGCACGAGAGAGTGTGGTGGTGTTTCCTGGAGTCAGGCACCCTGGGCAGTCAGGGAGGTTGGGGTGTGCCATCTACTCTGGGGTGTAGACGGTTTCCCTGGGAACACACATGGTGTCACCTCAGGAGGGACTTCTCAATGCTCAGAAGCACGTTTTAAATCACAAGCAGTGCAAATCCATTTGGATTTCTAAATGCAGTGTGTTCAACAACACTGGCAGACGAGAGACAGACTGCCTCTAAATCCGAGTCAAGGTGGAGAACGGTTTCTCAGAAGGAAGACTGCCAAGCACTATGGCCTAGGAAGCTATACTAATGGCCAACATTTAGCTGAGTATTTACTACATGACAAGCACTGTTAAACTTCCCTTCCATTCATTCATTTAACCCCGAAGGTGATCGTCTGAGGTAGGAACTTTTTTATACCCATTTGACAGGTGAGGAAAATGGAGGCCCAGAGAGGTAAAGTGATTCATCCAAGGCTACACAGCCAGTGAGGAGCACAACTGGTGTGCCAGGCCAGGCTATCTGATTCTAGAGCTGCATTCAACCTACTTGCTACTAGGTAAGAAAGCTGGGTCAACTGACCAGACAGTTACCTGCATTATCTCATGTTAATCTTGAGGCCACTCTTTGGTAGGTTTTTTATTATTCCCATTGTACAGCTGAACACACTGAAGTTGGGAAAACTGACCTAACTTCCTCAATGTCATATACAAAGTGAGAGAGCCAGGAATCAAAGCCAGGGCTCATAAACACTGTACTTTACAACTTCCCAAGTCCTCAAAACTAAAGCCACAAAATCCTCAAAGGGAGGTCTCCCTGTCCAAATCGCTGTTCAATAGCCCTCTCCCAGCAACCTCCTCTGACTTTCTGGAGACTCTTCTCCTCCCACTCTGACCTGGGAGTCCATGGAAGGGCAATCTGAATCAGCTTCCAGAACAATTCTTATTCCCTGGAATCTCCCTTGGCAGGACCACTGACTCCTGTTGCCCCCCCACCTCCAGGTACGCCGTCCCATTTTACTATCAGACATCACTGCATTTCCCAATCCGGGTCAGTCGCAACCAGAAATGCAGGGCTAGAATTACGATGCATTGGCTTGCCTTCATAAATAATATTTTGCAATTTCCTCGTCCGGGGCCATGGATAAATTATTCTTCTGCATCAAGGTTACGATGATCAAAAAGGTGGCCCGGCTGGCCTTCCTTGAGACGGGGGATAAAAAGGAGGCTCTGATTACATCAAGGCGCCAGGCTGAGGCGGGGCTCCGAGTCCTGGGCGTCTGTTTTGTGGCTGCACGACAATCAGATATCTGAAAATGCATGAACTCTGATTTTAAGGTCCTGCTGGAGAAGGGACTGATGTGACAAGCAGGTCTGACGTTCACATCATTCATGGGGGTTGACAGAAAGCCTTCTGGTTACAGTGCATTTAGTACTGTTTTCTCGTTCCCTTCACTGAGCACCCCCAGCACCCAGCCACAATCACACACATACACATATATGCGCACATACGCACGTGCACACTCTCACTACACCAGTTGTTACAGGCTGAACTGTGTTCCCCAAATTCGTATGCTGGGAGTCCTAATCCCCAGGACCTCAGCATATGACCTTATTTGGAGACAGGGTCTAAAATGAGGTCATTAGGGTGGTTTCTAATCCAATATGACTGGAGTCTTTATAAAAAGCAGAAATCTGAACACAGACACGCAGAGAAGGACAATGCTTTGTGAACNGCTGGGAGTCCTAATCCCCAGGACCTCAGCATATGACCTTATTTGGAGACAGGGTCTAAAATGAGGTCATTAGGGTGGTTTCTAATCCAATATGACTGGAGTCTTTATAAAAAGCAGAAATCTGAACACAGACACGCAGAGAAGGACAATGCTTTGTGAACATGAGGCTGAAACTGGCCTTCTCCTAGGCAAGGAGAAAGACCTTGGGAGAAATCAACTTTGCCAGTACCTTGATCTTGAACTTGTAGCCTTCATAACTGTGAGGAAAATAAATTTCTACTGTTTATGCTGCCCTGTCTGTGGCACTTTATTATGGCACTTGAGCAAATGAATGCACTGAGATAGACTGAAAAACCTGTGGAACTAAGGTGTCAAACGGATCCTACTGGCATACAGTCAATAGTAGTATCTGAGGCGTATCTGTTCTTAATTATATAATCTGCTTACGGTCTGTTTGCCAATGAAAGAGAGGCTCCACGAGGGCAGCACACCTGTCCTCCGCTGTATCTCCAGAAGCCAGAACACTGCCTGACTCATAAGTGTATCTGTTGAAGGAATAAGTAAGTGAATAAATGAATGAAAGCCAAAAAGAATGAGTTTTGCTTCATATTCGTGCTTCCCACGAAGGATGGTAGCCAGGATGCCTCTTATGATAGAATGCAGTGGCTTATCCCAGCAAGAATATATCCCTGCCCCCGGGGTTGCTTCATGAGATGCACAAAAGAGGGAACCTTTCCCTAGTTCCCTCCACCACCAATTTTTAAGTGGTCAAGAAATATCTCCTGACAGACAAATGAGAACAGAAAGCCCAATTCTTGAGACCCACTCAGAAACATCCAGTGAGATGGCCACACACGGCCCACTAGCATTTGATGGTGGGAGTGGGTCTGGCCAGCCTTCTGCAACTTCTCAGCCAGCCAAGAGACCTCCCACCCGCCGAGGGGAGGCCAACAGCACCAGACCCCTCTCTAGCTGAATGGCAGCATTGAGAACGGGTGACAGACAGAGTCCACCACTCCCCACACATGCTCGCGACACTCCCCCCAGCCTCAGCAAGATGGCACCCAGCTACAGCCTTCTGCCCCACCCCCGCCACCCGCCCTCCGTGCATCCAGTAGGCGCCCAATTCCCACTGCCCTCCCAAATCTGGAGGGAACTGCGAATTCTCCCTGTCAGTGCTGTATATCACTTTGAGATATATACCATATTAGCAGAAAGAACTGAATTATATTGCATTCATGATGCAATTAAACACTTCACTAGGAATCAATGTAAAACTGATGAGGCCTGAAAGTAGTGCATATGGCTTAGAACATTATAAAACATTACCTTCACTCAAATCCTTTTCAGTAGCAATTTAAATCTTCTTACAGTTACTGCTGCCAATGGTAAACCATCTACTGATTCATAACAGTGCATGGTAACGAATGAATTTTTTTAAAAATTTATTCAACTACTAAATTACCCATGAATCCGGAATAGCTGACAGGAGTAATCTGAATTATTATTAGCTCTGCAAGTATTCTGCATTAGCCAATTTAAAACCACGGTTCTCAGGCAGGAACCAGTTAGTACAGCCAGAGTGTTAAATGACTGCAATAGTTCTTCATTTTACTGCTGCTTACATTTAAAGGTCAAGAGATAAAAATTACATATGACTCCAAACATAGGAAGGGTGTTTATCTTTTTCTATGAATCGGGTCAGTTGTAAACTTTAAAAAACATTTGAGATGCAATTGTACAAACTCAAAGGCCTTCAGGGTGTTCAGAAACCAGGGGTGGGGGCACCTTCTCCCCGCTTCATCACTGCAAAGAAAGATGACCCGGACCCTCTTCCTTGTAATTGTGCTCCCCAATAATCTAGTCCTTTATTTTTATTCTCTGACCTTCACATGCCCCCAGGCTCTTCCCACTGCTCGGGCAGCTCTGGAAGGACCTAGAAGCCACAAAGGAGGAAGTCACAGGAGTGGGAGCTCCCTCCTCCCCAAGAGGGCATTTGGGCCAGTCCTCTGCCTTGCTCCTAAGGCAGCAACAAGACAATCTTCCGAACCCCTACTCCTTTCCCTAAACTGCCTTCCTGTTTATGCTCACTGTCTGTTGGGTTTTTTCCCTCCTCCAAAAGCCCAGGGGAAAAACCAAAGCAAGAGAAATAAATAAAGAAGCAGCTTTCTTCAGGAGTCCAATGTTATCAATGCATGATTGAACAAGGACCATAAAACACCAGCCTCATTTCTTTGCGTGGCTGTGGCAAGACAAGCACACGGGTTGTGAGCTCTGTAGAAGGAAGAGCTGGGCAGTTCAAGGCACCACTCTCTTGTTAATTTCCTTTCTTTGGGAGAAGAGTTTTTTTCTTCTTAACTACAAAGTTGATTTATGCTCATTATAAAAAATTTAAACAACTGAGAAGCATACAAAGTGACAAGTTTGACAGCCCTGTCTTTCCACTTTGTATTCAGCTATCAAACAATAATTAAGCACCTACTGTGTACTGGGGCACTGAGGCTACGGCTATGAACAAAACCACTGGAAAACCCTAGGATCTACTCTTCTGGGTTTTTCTCTACTTGTCAACAAACATGTACATTCATGGATAGAATATTTCTTGAAATGGGATCTCATTCTACTACTTGCTTTTCTATTCACCCAACAGTGTCCTGGACATCTTAAACTGAAAGATACAATTCTACCACGTGTATGGACCATGAAATTGCCTAAACCTGCATGGACAATTTTTACTAATACTATGAACCATCTTTTAAATGAACATTATTCAAGCTATAAGTTAAGGGTGTGCCCAACCTTATGTCAAACTGGATGTTCAATCTGTCTGGACATTTTAAGGGTGAGGTGGTGTGAGGGGTGAAGTACTCCTGTTGGGGGAAATGAAAGCATTGTGCCCCCACTTCCCTCAAACAGTCTTTCAAGCACAAGCTGATTTCCATGGATTGATGTGGCTTTAGAATGTGAGCACTCACAAGCTTATGAGCAGCAGCAGCATGAACATCTGTTATCTGCAGGCTGGCAAATCCACCTTGGTGGGCTTGACAGCAAATCCCTAACACCCTCTGCACTGTCAGGAGGCCACCAGTTAGACCAGTGGGTCTAACTAGGGGTGATTTGCCTCCTGGGGGACACTTGTTGATGTCTGGAGACACTTCTGATTATCTCATTAGGGGAAGGGTGTGTGCTTCTGGGACCTAATGGAGACCAGGGAGGCTGTAAAACATTCTTCAATGCAGGGGACTTCTCTCCCCACCACAACAAAGAACTATCCAGCTCAAAATGTCAACAGTGTCAAGTTCAACCTTGCTTTAATTAAAGTCTGGGTCATATGATTGAGAGACTGAGTTTTGGACAGGCCTGTGTTCATGGCTCAGTTAAGCAATTAGCAAGCTATGTGACCTTGGACAAATGACTTAACCTCTCTGAACCTCAGTTCTATTAGTGTCTTTACCAACTAATTAACAGTGTCTACTTAGGGTTCTTAGGAGGATTACAGGAGATAATCTGTGTCAAGTATGCAATGCACCACCACTTACTATTACTCATATAATTACCATTATTCATCCAGTCCCATCACTTCATGGGAAATAGACGGGGAAACAGTGGAAACAGTGTCAGACTTTATTTTTCTGGGCTCCAAAATCACTGAAGATGGTGACTGCAGCCATGAAATCAAAAGACGATACTCCTTGCAAGAAAAGTTATGACCAATCTAGATAGCATATTCAAAAACAGAGAGATTACTTTGCCGACTAAGGTCCATCTAGTCAGAGCTATGTTTTTCCCAGTAGTCATGTATGGATGTGAGAGTTGGACTGTGAAGAAGGCTGAGCGCCAAGGAATTGATTCTTTTGAATTGTGGTGTTGGAGAAGACTCTTGAGAGTCCCTTGGACTGCAAGGAGATCCAACCAGTCCATTCTGAAGGAGATAGGCCCTGAGATTTCTTTGGAAGGAATGATGCTAAAGCTGAAGCTCCAGTACTTTG
>SJYA01002329.1:843099-909868 GCA_006410615.1 Neotragus moschatus
TGCTAAAGCTGAAACTCCAGTACTTAGGCCACCTTATGCGAAGAGTTGACTCATTGAAAAGACTCTGATGTTGGGAGGGATTGGGGGCAGGAGGAGAAGGGGACGACAGAGGATGAGATGGCTGGATGGCATCACTGACTCGATGGGCATGAGTCTGAGTGAACTCTGGGAGTTGGTGATGGACAGGGAGGCCTGGCATGCTGCGATTCTTGTGGTTGCAGTCGGACACGACTGAGCGACTGTACTGAACTGAACTGAAGTGAACTGATGGGAAATATTGGACTATTCTATCTTCAAGTAATTCTTCTTTCTTTTACCACTATTAGGTCTTTATGTTTTGTTCACTTTTTTTCTCTACTATGTCTTGGATGGATTTTGGAACTTACAGATCTAAAATGTTTCAACTTTACTTTCATCCTGCATTCTGGAAAATTATCTAGTTCAATTTCCATTTATTAATTTACTGTTCAATTGTTTTCATGTTACTNGTGGCAAAGAGTCAGACACGACTGAGCGACTGAACTGAACTGAACTGAACCGATTATCAGTATTAATTGTGGCAGCAGCAAAAGTGGTGGCTTTTTTTATTGTGGTAAAATGGATACAACACCAAATTTACCGTTCTAACCATGTTTTAGTGTACAGCTCAGTGGCATTAAGTACATTCACATTGTTGTGCAACCATTACTACCATCCATCTTCAGAACAGAAACTCAGTCCCTATTGAACACTAAGTCCCCAATCCCCGGCAACCACCCTTCTACGTCCTGTCCCTATGAACATGACTCTTCTAAGCGCCAATCATAGAGTAGGTTACAGCGGAATCATACAGTATTTGTCCCTTTGTGACTACCTTACCTCACTTAGTATAAAGTCCGCAAGACTCAATCACGTCGCAGCACGTGACAGAGCTTCCTTCCTCTTGAAGGTGGAACAGGAAGTTCCATCATATGGATATATCAATTTTGTTTACCCATTCACTCACTGACGGGGACTTGGGAGGTCTGACTCTGGAGGCAGAACTCTGACTGTCACGCTACACTACCACGCAGCGCTAGACTTGGTACTGACCCTCTCTGCCTCTGCTGACTCTTCTGAAAGATGGGGTAAAGAAAGAAGCTACCTGCAGCTACTCCAGACTATGCCAGTCCCCACCTCCCTCACCATCTGCATTAGTTTGCTAGGGCAGCCATAATAAAGTACCACAAATGGGGCAGCTTAAACGACAGAAATTACTTTCTCACGGGTCTGGAGGCTGGAAGTTGCAGACAGCTGCTGGCAGAGTTTGTTTCTTCTAGGCCAGTCTCCTCGACTTGTGATGGCCATCTTTCCCTTGTCTTCATGTGGTCTTCCCTCTGTACACAGAGGTCTGCAGCCTAATCTCCTCTCCGTATAAGGACACCAGTCACATTGGATGAGGGCTCACCCCAGTGACCTTATTTTAACTTAATTATCTTTAAAGGTAAAAATAATCACCTATCTTCAAATACAACTACATTCTGAAGCATTAGGGGTTAGGACTCCAATCCCTAATTGAGAGGACACAATTCAACCCATAACACCATCTTCTACCAGAGGCTGGAAAAAAAAAAAAAAGCTGTAGGGTCTGATTTCCTAGCCTCCTTTGCAGCTAGAAGTGGCCACTGAGAGTTCTGGACACTGCAACGAAGATTAGAAATCCCTCAGGAGGGCTTTGCTTTCCTAAATTAAAAAGTAAAATACTCATTGGAAGTAAACCNAAAAAAAAAAAAAAGCTGTAGGGTCTGATTTCCTAGCCTCCTTTGCAGCTAGAAGTGGCCACTGAGAGTTCTGGACACTGCAACGAAGATTAGAAATCCCTCAGGAGGGCTTTGCTTTCCTAAATTAAAAAGTAAAATACTCATTGGAAGTAAACCTTTTGTCCTCTGCCCTTTTGGCTTTCCTTTCTTATTCCTTCTTGGCCTACAGACATTAGACCTGGAAGAGGAACAGACTATAAAAATGAGAGCCAAGATGGTGGAATGGAAAGACAGAAAGCTTGCCTCCCTGTGAACTTTATTACATGAGAAAAACAAACTCCAAAACGTCCTTCAGTAGGTGAGTGGATAAATAAACTGTGGTATATCCAAACAATGGAATATTATTCAGTGCTAAAAAGAAATGAGCCATGAAGCCATGAGGAAACTTGAAATGCATATGACTTGGGAAATAGATGGGGAAACAGTATCAGACTTTATTTCTTTGGGCTCCAAAATCACTGCAGATGGTGATTGCAGCCATGAAATTAAAAGATGCTNATGAAAGTGAAAGAGGAGACTGAAAAAGTTGGCTTAAAGCTCAACATTCAGAAAACGAAAATCATGGCATTTGGTCCCATCACTTCATGGGAAATACATGGGGAAACAGATAGTGGAAACAGTGTCAAGACTTTCTTTTTGGGGGCTCCCAAATCACTGCAGATGGTGATTGCAGCCATGAAATTAAAAGATGCTTACTCCTTGGAAGGAAAGTTATGACCAACCTAGATAGCATATTCAAAAGCAGAGACATTACTTTGCCAACAAAGGTCCATCTAGTCAAGGCTATGGTTTTTCCAGTGGTCCTGTATGGATGTGAATGTTGGACAGTGAAGAAAGCTGAGCACCGAAGAATTGATGCTTTTGAACTGTGGTATTGGAGAAGACTCTTGAGAATCCCTTGGACTGCAAGGAGATCCACCCAGTGCATTCTGAAGGAGATCAGTCCTGGGTATTCTTTGGAAGGACTGATGCTAAAGCTGAAACTCCCAATACTTTGGCCACCTCATGCGAAGAGTTGACTCATTGGAAAAGACTGTGATGCTGGGAGGGATTGGAGGCAGGAGGAGAAGGGGACGACAGAGGATGAGATGGCTGGATGGCATCACCGACTCAATGGACATGAGTTTGAGTGAATTCTGGGAGTTGTTGATGGACAGGGAGGCCTGGGGTGCTGCAATTCATAGGGTTGCAAAGAGTTGGACACAACTGAGCAACTGAACAGAACTAGATAAATTCTTTTTTTGTTTTTTTTGACCACACAGCGAAGCACGTGGTATCTTAGTTCCTCAGCCAGGGATTGAACCTGTACCCCTGCAGTGGGAAGCTCAGATTCTTAACCACTGGACCGCCAGGGAAGTCTGATAAATTCTTAAATACTGTATTTAAGATGTAGATCTGTCCAAGGTATTGTAGGTTGGCTCTTCCTGTCTGTCTAGAAGGCCAATCCTTGGCACATCACTTACATGCTACCAACTGCTACTGTCTTCAGGCTACAACAGCAGAGTTGAGTGGCTAAGAGAGACTCCACATAGGTCTGTAAAGTCTAAAATATTTACTATCTGGTCCTTTAGAAAAAAGTTTAACTCCTAAAGATACCATTTTTGTATATATCTTTTATACAAATTATATACTATTTCACAACAAAAGAATAGCATCAAATATTCAACTAGTTTATCTATGAGCTGTTATAAACACTAATCAAGTAATGTCTAGATACCTGTGATTCCCTTCCACCTCGGCATAAAGCACGCTGGCGGGAAAGTTCATCAAGCTGACGATCGAGAAATTCCTTTCTTTTGTGCATCTCCTGAACATGAGACGGTAAGTCTTTTTCTTTAAAGGAAATAAAAAGACAAAGAATTGCTCATTCTATACACATATATATACACAAGTATACACATATTCACACACAATGAGAAGGAAAACTAGCTTTCAAAACCAGACTATTTCTAGGGTCTCCAAATTACCTTTAATGCCCAAGCCAACCATACAACAACAAAAAAATAAATTAGTATATACCTTTATTCCATACTTACTCATTCTGTGGTTAACTTGACTGTCCAAACTGAATCTTAGGACCTCATTATTAATAGACTTTTCTGGACCTAGACGTACTAAGTTTATATCTCCACAGTTTCCTGTTGATAAAAGTCACACAGAAATTATTAAGAACACTGTCGATCTCTGTACATAATAACTGTTTTTTAGCAAAATATTAACAATCAGAGAAGGGAGCTAACATGAACTATTAATCAACCAGACATCTGGAACTGTGCTAGAGGCTCCACATACATCCTTTTAGATAAAGCTTCATAAAAACCCCTAAAAGGCAAGGACTTATTTCCACCTAATAAAAGCTAACGGGGCTGCACAAACAGTACATAGCAGAGATGAGATTCTATTACGCTAATGTTCCTGAAACTATGTTCTTCTATTCAACAATCCATGGTAAAATTCGTTTGGAAAATGGTTGAGTTAAATATCAAACAGATTTCTTAACCACAGGATATTTCAAAGATGAAGATGTTTATCTTTTAGTACATGTCTGAATTCCCCAAATGAAATCTTATGGGACCACCAATCAAATCCTTTTCTGTAGAATACTTAGAACCAAGGTTTTGAAACTCTGCTCCACATCACAGTGCCTCCTCAGGATCTAAGGGACAGAACGTGCTGGAAATTCTGATAAGTTCAAAAACTGTCAGCATCATTTAAACTGGTTTACCACATTTTTAATTCTAGGTGAGCACAATCAGGTATTATTTAGTCTAAAAATCTCCCACTGCTTCACTGAACTAAATAACATCAACCAAGCAGTGTTTATTAGCACCTATCCCAACCTGTCAGGTACTTGTTTGTTGTCTCCTTCCACTGAATCCCAAGTCCCACAGAATCAGGTTTTGTTTTGGTCACTGCCTACAACAGCAGCTGGCACACAGTAAGTACAATAAACCTGCTGAATGAATAAGTTAACAATTTATTATATAGTTGTCTACATGTATCTGTATTCCTAGTTCAGCTCCTTCTTCTAAATTTGAAGCTATCTTCTCTGCCCAACATTTACTTGAAAGTTTCAAAACTTCTAAGTTGTATATCTGCCAGAAGGGTGATGAGATTTATACCCACTCTAAGCACCTCAAAATGCTCCAGAAATTAAAACAGAATCCTTTAAATTGCAGGGTGAGCTCAGAAGGATGTAAAAGAAATTCCTAGGGGTGAAAAACAGAGAAAGGTGAAAACCAGATATGAAAGCCCCTGAGCTGCTGTGGCTCCATGGAGGGAGAAGGATGAAGAGCTGGTCAATGTCCAGGTGCTGAGGTGTTGGGTTTTTTAATTCACATACAACAAAACACAGGATTTAAAAATCAGCAAAACTCACTCAAATGCAGAAAACTTGCATAAATCAACAATTAAAGACATTCAGCAGACAGAAACTTATCCATCTGTCAAAAAAACAGACCAAAAAGAAAAAAAGAGAACAAAACAACAAACACCAAAACAATACTAAAAACAGATTAATTTTCAAGGAACAGATTAATCTCTTACACAAAACATTGCAAATGGATGTCTGTATAAAATTCAGCACACATTCATAAAAAAGCTAATGAAAAAGGGACTTCTTTAACCCAATAAACGGTATATACCAAATCCCACAAACATACATATCATATGCAGTGAAAAACAAAAAAATCAAAGTACTGAAAAATACGGAAAAAAGCTCTTTTTACTGACAGAGATGTCATTTTCTAACAAAAAAAAGTTAAAAATCCAACCTAGACCCGGCTTTTGTCCCACCTTCATCCAAGCCTTGTCGTGTTGTCAATGGACACCTGAAAAAGTGCTTATTACCCCTCCTCAGGAAAAGGAAAGTGAAAACAGTACCCCGCCCACTGTCTGGGAACTGTCTCAGTGTGGGATCTGACTCAACCACTTTCTAGAAGAATCTGGCACTACCTAGAAGATGGACAAATCCTTCAACCCAGCATTTTCACTTCTAGGTATATACACGCTAGACCAGTGCTTTTATGAGGTACACTTCACACTGTACTGAAAGCAGTATACTTACACTGCACCAATAAAATAGGTTCCACAGATCACTACTTACCCCCTCACTATCTATGCTCTAATCCTTGCTGTTCCCTTCTGTTCTGTTCTAGCTTATATAAGTATGCTGGTTCTGATCTCCCTAACTGATTTCACAATCCACTGACTGGTCACAAGCCACACTGTGAGAGAAACACTGTCCTGGAGGGCAACATGAACGAAATTCGGGAGATGTGAATAAGCAAGAATGGCTCCCATTTTGTTATTCAAAGCTCCCTACACTAAACACTGAAAACAAAACAAATTAAAAGCCCACATAAATATCATACCCATAGGATTCTTCTTGTCTTTACACTTTTCTTTGAATTCAAGGATAATTTTTTTCATAAGTTCATCAACAGCTGCATTGGAAGGTGCACATACGAGGACACGGTTTTGCTTGATTTTGGCATTGGAGTTTTCATCTGAATGCCCCCTCCTTTGGTTCTGCAATTTGCATCAAACAAAAAATCCTGATGAGTTCTATTACACAATGTTATCGTTCTTTCCTACTTCCACATATATTCAAAAGTTTCTATAATAAAAATAAAAAGCACCCACCATCTTCAGTTCAGTCCCTCATTCCTGTCCGACTCTTTATGACCCCATGAATCGCAGCACGCCAGGCCTCCCTGTCCATCAACAACTCCCAGAGTTCACTCAAACTCACGTCCATTGAGTCGGTGATGCCATCCAGCCATCTCATCCTGTCGTCCCCTTCTCCTCCTGCCCCCAATCCCTCCCAGGATTAGTCTTTTCCAATGAGTCAACTCTTCGCATGAGGTGGCCAAAGTACTGGAGTTTCAGCTTTAGCATCAGTCCTTCCAGAGAACACCCAGGACTGATCCCCTTTAGAATGCACTGGGTGGATCTCCTTGCAGTCCAAGGGATTCTCAAGAGTCTTCTCCAATACCACAGTTCAAAAGCATCAATTCTTCGGTGCTCAGCTTTCTTCACTGTCCAACATTCACATCCATACAGGACCACTGGAAAAACCATAGCCTTGACTAGATGGACCTTTGTTGGCAAAGTAATGTCTCTGCTTTTGAATATGTTATCTAGGTTGGTCATAACTTTCCTTCCAAGGAGTAAGCATCTTTTAATTTCATGGCTGCAATCACCATCTGCAGTGATTTGGGAGCCCCCAAAAAGAAAGTCTTGACACTGTTTCCACTATCTGTTTCCCCATGTATTTCCCATGAAGTGATGGGACCAAATGCCATGATTTTCGTTTTCTGAATGTTGAGCTTTAAGCCAACTTTTTCAGTCTCCTCTTTCACTTTCATGAAAAGGCTCTTTAGTTCCTCTTAATTTTCTGCCATAAGGGTGGTGTCATCTGCATACCTGAGGTTACTGATATTCCTCCTGGCAATCTTGATTCCAGCTTGTGCTTCTTCCAGCCCAGCGTTTCTCGTGACGTACTCTGCATAGAAGTTAAGCAGGGTGACAATACACAGCCTTGATGTACTCCTTTTCCTATTTGGAACCAGTGTGTTGTTCCATGTCCAGTTCTAACTGTTGGTTCCTGACCTGCATACAGGTTTCTCAAGAGGCAGGTCAGGTGGTCAGGCCAGGTCTGGTATTCCCATCTCTTGAAGAATTTTCCACACTTTATTGTGATCCACATAGTCAAAGGCTTTGGCATCG
The DNA here is from genome assembly GCA_006410615.1 of Neotragus moschatus. Lineage (NCBI taxonomy): Eukaryota > Metazoa > Chordata > Mammalia > Artiodactyla > Bovidae > Neotragus > Neotragus moschatus. Next base: position 850,608 of record SJYA01002329.1, read on the forward strand.
TCAATAAAGCAGAAATAGATGTTTTTCTGGAACTCTCTTGCTTTTTCCATGATCCAGCGGATGCNGGCAATCTTGATTCCAGCTTGTGCTTCTTCCAGCCCAGCGTTTCTCGTGACGTACTCTGCATAGAAGTTAAGCAGGGTGACAATACACAGCCTTGATGTACTCCTTTTCCTATTTGGAACCAGTGTGTTGTTCCATGTCCAGTTCTAACTGTTGGTTCCCGACCTGCATACAGGTTTCTCAAGAGGCAGGTCAGGTGGTCAGGCCAGGTCTGGTATTCCCATCTCTTGAAGAATTTTCCACACTTTATTGTGATCCACATAGTCAAAGGCTTTGGCATCGTCAATAAAGCAGAAATAGATGTTTTTCTGGAACTCTCTTGCTTTTTCCATGATCCAGCGGATGCTGGCAATTTGATCTCTGGTTCCTCTGCCTTTTCTAAAACCAGCTTGAACATCTGGAAGTTCACGGTTCATGTAGTGTTGAGGCCTGGTTTATAGAATTTTGAGCATTACTTTACTAGAATGTGAGATGAGTGCAATTGTGCGCTAGTTTGAGCATTCTTTGGCACTGCCTTTCTTTGGGAATGGAATGAACACTGACCTTTTCCAGCCCTGTGGCCACTGTTGAGTTATCCAAATTTGCTGGCATATTGAGTGCAGCACTTTCACAGCATCGTCTTTTAGGATCTGAAATAGCGCAACTGGAATTCCATCATCTCCACTAGTTTTATTCACAGTGATGCTTTCCAGGGCCCAGTGGACTTCACATTCCAGGATGTCTGGCTCTAGGTGAGTGATCATGCTATCGTGATTATCTGGGTTGTGAAGATCTTTTTTGTACAGTCCTTCTGTGTATTCTTGCCACCTCTTAATATATTCTGCTTCTGTTAGGTCCATACCATTCCTGTCCTTTATCAAGCCCATCTTTGCATGAAATGTTTCCTTGGTGTCTCTAATTTTCTTGAAGAGATCTNCAGGGGCTGGAAGGTGGGGAGGGATGGAGAGAGAGAGCACAGAATATTTAGAGGGACTGAAAGTACTCGGTATGATACCATATTGGTGGATACATGTACATCATTACACACTTGTCCAAACCCAAAGGAAGGACCACATCAAGAGTAAACCATAATGGAAAATGGACTTCGGGGGATGATGTGTCCCTGTAGGTTACCAACTATAACAAATGCAGCACTCTGGCGTGAGATGTGGAGGTGGGAGAATCAGTGTATGTGGTGTCAAAGGGGATATGGGAACTCTGTACTTTCTGTTCAATTTTGCTCTGAATCTAAAATTTCTCTAAAAATAACATCTATTCAAAAGTAAATTAGTAAGCCTAATGAGTTCAAGGCACTGTTGGCTGAGTTTCCAGTTATTTGTATCTGGGCGAGTTCCTTAAAGGAGTAGACCTTCAGGGGGCACTGGGGTCACTGGCTGGGTCCCACAGTGGTAGAGCATTCTGGACAGAGCACAGGGAACCCATATTGGAGCCAGCAAAGCCTGACCAAACATTGTATGAGATCAGAGAGCCTTTGTGGGCCCTTCTGCCCTCATGTCCTGATAATCTGGCTGAAGGTAGCTGGGGTGGTCAAAGAGAACAAAGTGTGTGGCTCAGAAGATCTCTTGGGAAAGCAGGAACTCAAACTCGAGATCAGGAAGCGGGATTAAAGATGGGTGCCAAGCTGCCCCCAAGACTTTCCTCCTAATATCATCCTTCCCCTAGATCGCAGCAGAAGACTCTGCTCTGTTGATCCCAGGGGCATGGAAACTTCCCACAGGTGAAAAGTTGTGACCAAAGAGCTCAGCACCCAGTTTACTCAGAGTCAAGAGAAAGAGCCGCTTCCATGGCCCATGTTTCCTTGCACCCACAGGCTGTTGGATAAAGATCTCTGGACAGGCCTAAGAATTTTGCCCCCAACTGCTGCCTTCAACAACTCCACTTGGTGAAACAAGATTCAAGCATAGCTCAACCCATAGGGACGGGGATAAGGGGGGACATTCAATCATTCATTCAGGGACTTTCCTGTGGTCCAGTGGTTAAGAATTTGTCTTTTAGTGCAGAGCATGTGGGTTTGATCCCTGGTCAGGGAACTAAGAACCCACCTGCTGCAGAGCAACTAAGTCAGTGCTGCGAAGAGGTAAAAAAAAAAAAAAAAAATTCATTCATTGTCTTTTAAGCATTCAGAGATTTCAAGCTGGATGATGGGACTTCAGAGATGAACGGGGTTGGGGTATGACTTGAATGTTCCAGGCAAAGCTCAGAAGAGGGAGGTACATAAAGTCCCCATTATGAGTGTTGTCTTTCTGCAGAGTGAAGTTCAAGGATGGCTCAAGATAAAGCAGCGTGGACGTCTAGGGGTTCCTTAAAGTAATCCTCTCATGCCCAGTGAGGAACCAGTTAAGTCAGTAATTCACTGAGTATTTATTAAGCACCTTCTGTGTCCCAAGTACCACTGTGGGCATAACCAGGGTGGGGATGGGGTGATATTCAGGCCCCAGTCTGGCCTTCAAGTACCTCACGATCCAACAGTGAAGGATCACAAGGCAGAATGGGTACCAGGCAGTGGTGAGACGTGAGAGTTCAGAGAAGGTGGAACTGGTCAGAGAAGCATTCTCGGTGGCAGCGGCCATTCTACAGCCAGGCTGAGTCGATTCAGACAGAAACGGACTCCATCAGGGACACCAAACAGGTACTGAGGAAATGCCAAGAGGTTCTGAGCAATGACTAGACATCCCCAGCCTGAGTGGATCAAGCCCCTAAGAAGGGGAACCACAAATCTCCTGATTGTGATGCAGAGTGAAACTGAGTCCTGAGAGCAGAGAAGAAAATGTCTGCACGCACATCCCAGGCCATGCATGCCGGAAGGCAGGTGCTGGCTAGGTGCTTAGCACTCGCACGCACATTGATGGAGAAGGCATCAGGCGCCAAGGCCTCCGGAAGAAGTGGGCTCAAACTTGGAAAGGAGGCATTGTCTCTTTAAGTGAGCATAACACTGAATCATCCTTTCTCTTCCTATTTTGGGTTTTATTAGCAAAGCAGTACAATGTTTATACTAGTGGGTATTACATTTGCCAGAACAATTACAGTATGACAAATGGTACATCAATGTAATCCATCAACCTCGCCAAGACAGGAATCCTTTACTAGGGACTGCCATTAATTCTGCACTCCCGTCTCTGGGGTCCTGGGCCCGTGTAGCCACGACAACGCGGACGACGCCTGGTGCAAATGCTCAAGCTCCAAGAAGGACGGGCACTGCTCAGTGTGCAGGAATTTAACCTCCGACACCCGCGTATTAGTCTACTCGGAGGAAGAAATTAAACTGTGGGGCTGGAGAAAGCCAGGGCACTTGGCGGAAGAGGTGTTTTTACTCCATCATGGCACAGAGTCTCAGAAGTGGGGAAGGATACACACCTGTGGGTCATGTGGCCTGACAACCCCCAAGTCGCAGGCTGTTGGATATCAGCTCCAACTGTGCTAGTACTCAGCTGTGTCCGACTCTTTGCAGACTATGGACTGTAGCCCATCAGGCTCTTCTGTCCATGGGGTTCTCCAGGCAAGAATACTGGAGTGGGTTGCCATGCCCTCCTCCAGGGGATCTTCCCAATCCAGGGATCGAATCTGCATCTTCCATGTCTCCTGTATTGCAGACAGACTCTTCACCTGCTGAGCCATTGAGGAAGCCCCGTTGGCTCCAAAGCCAGGAACAAATTCAGGGATCAACTGAATGGATGCATCAACTCTCAGTAGCAATGGCAGCTCTTAAGGAAAGTAGATGGGGACACGGGACGAAGGTATCAAAGACACTGAGTTTCTGGAGAGGGGGGAGAATAGCAGTTGTTTTTTGATGGATACAAAAGGCCTCAGAGATTCCAAAGGAGCAAACACCTCTCTAGGCACATGGAGGAAGATGATACGGGGCACACCTGACCCTCTGACTGATCTACTCCAGCCCCAAACCGCCGATAAATACTTTCTGGACCCTGATCTTCCTCTGCCTCCCCCAGCCGTAGCTTCTAAGAGTAGCTAAATCTCAATGGTTACACACGAGACTGCAGTCATCAGCTGCAAATTCACCAGGAGTTTCAGGGTTCCTCAATTCATCCTAACCAGCAAATTACGAGCCGGGAGCAGCTTTATAAAATATGAAACGGCTGCTGTCAGTTTTTCCATCAGTTCTACATATTTTGCTGTTAACAAAAGGAACCGATAACCACTTCTCATAAGGAAAAACAAGAATAAAATCAAAGGCCCCTAATGGAGACAATCTCCAAAGTGCAACAATACAAGCCCATTTCTTTCTTTTTTTTTTCCCTTCCCTGACAAATCAATCTGGCCATGGTCCAAGGATACAGGCAGACAGACGGAGCTACCTCACCTGTTTTATTAAGCTATTACCAGAATCATTTTATTCCCATTTATAATGTTCAATACATGGTCTGAAGACTTTTCTAATATAGTAATTAGATGGAACACTAGATAGATGGATTAAATTGGGACGATATTTTATGCCTTTGTACATTGCTCTACAATATTCTGCCTGGCTTCTGAGATACCAAAGTGTGAGCATGTGTGTATATATATAAATATACCCCTTTTATTTTGGATGAGAAGGCTGTACTTTGCATGTGGCTCATCTCAGCGTGAGCCTTCCCGTGGAAATCTGATAGAAATGTATGAATCCATGATAGAACTCGCCAGGAGATCCATCCTACATTCCATCTCTCCTTGCCACCAGACAAAGGCTGCTCAAGTGTCCTCACTGTTGTCATGGCCACTACAGCTGACATTTACTGGGTGTCAGGCACGGAGCTGAGACCCTGACATTTCTCAGGAGGTCACATAACTTAGGGGCTCAAGAGCACAGGCTTTGAAATCGCCCAGAGCTGGGGTTAAGCCCTGGTTCTCACACTTGCTTGCTGTATGATCTGGTGGAAGTCACTTTTTACCTCTCTGAGCCTCAGCTTTCCCTACCTGTAACATGGGGATAATACCAGTACACATATCACAAGCTTGTTATTAAGATACTTTAATACTAAGATGATGCTTAGCATGGGGCCAGAGAAAAAGTGCTCAGCAAATGTCATTTTTATTATCATCTCACTTAGCCCAAGGAGATGGCATCATAACCTCTTTTACAGATGAGGAAACTGAGGTTTGGAGAGGGGAAACATTTACCCAGGTTACCAAATAGGTGGTGGGCATGGGTATCTGTGTCCACAGCCTGCTTAGTTAACAACCACAAAAGACGGTCTCTTTTGAAGGGAAAAGAAGGGATACCTCTACAAGAAATCTGTGTTGCGGGAGGAGGAGGGATGTTGAACTAATAAGCCCATAAGCCCCTAATTTGTACCTAAGATATGGACTTAAATTATAGTCCTAACTCTAAGAGTCTAAGAAATCTAGACTTGGTGATCAACAAAGACCTCCTTTCATGCGCCCCCTCCTCTCATTCCATGAGATGGCACAAAAGTGAAGCCAGAGAAATGAGTCCTGCAGGTGCCACCTGAGCCCACTCACTTCTCAGGCACCTTCCTTACAAGGAAAACTAAGACACTGAAAAGTCAAACCTGGAACATCATAGCGGGATAGGACACCACTATATACATCATAGGGAGATAGGACACCACTTTATACATCGTAGCGAGATAGGACACCACTGTATACGTCATAGTGAGATAGGATACCACTTTATACATCATAGGGAGATAGGACACTACTTTATACATCGTAGCGAGATAGGACACCACTGTATACATCATAGGGAGATAGGACACCACTTTATACATCATAGCGGGATAGGATACCACTTTATACGTCATAGCAAGGTAGGATATCACTTCATACATCATAGTGAGATAGGACACTACTTTATACATCACAGCGAGGTAGGACACCACTTCATACATCATACCGAGATAGGACACCACTGTATACGTCATAGTGAGATAGGATACCACTTTATATGTCATAGCGAGCGGAACACTGACGCACAAGAGAGGTGGTGCAGTTGTGGTCACACATCTGTTGAGGTCACATTAAAGACCTCTTTCTGCACAAGAGTGCCTCAGTGATCCTCCCAATTCCAATTATGCAAAAANTCATTCCCCTGTCTGCTCAGCACACACCTGGCAGGGGGCCTGGGAACCAACAGGGTTAAGAAGATCTTCAGGGACTCTGATGTTCCCTGCAGATGCTGAACCATGGCTATTTGTGGTTTTAAACTGAAGAAGTCACAATCTAACCCACGATATTTCCAAGTCTATGCAAAAGCTAGTGAACCCGCTGGAAGTCTTATAAAGCACATCTAAATGCACCAGCTTGTCATTCATTTATTCTTTCATTTATCCAACACATGTTTTCCTGAGCACCTACTATGTGTTTGACCCTGTTCATGGCACCAGGGCATATGGCAGTATTTAGAAAAAGGGAGACAGCCCCTTGTTTTTATGGAATTCAGAGAAGCACAAGCCGGCAAAGAACTTCAGTTCAGTGTTGGAGCTGGGTGATGGGTACGTGGAGATTCTCCACACTATTACCTCTTTGTGGACATTTGAAATGCTCCATAAAACATTTTTAGAAGAGAAAAATAATAATAAATGCCATTTATTTGATCAATTTGCTCATCAGACAAATATATGTTAAATGAGATCCAAGGGTTGGGCATTATGGCAGTGAACAAGACCGAGGGGTGCCTTACCTGTAAGGAACTCAGGCTAGCAATGGTGGATTTTCCCTATAAGATGAGTGAGGACAGTTAAAACTATCTGAAAAATTGGGGGGATGGGGTAGGAGGGAGGGGTACTCAATAGACCAATACAACCTACCAGCTCATTCCAGGTGATTGTATGCAGCAATTCTAAGAAGAACCCTTTCTGGATTAAAGGAACACCATGAATGAGAGACGACAAGCTATGGTCCATGGGCCGATCCCAGCTCACCTCGTTTTGTGAATAGATTTTCCTGGGACACAGGCATGTTCATTCTTTAAAACCTTTACAGCTGCTTTCACACTACCCTGGCACAGCTGAGTACTGCAACACGGACTGTATGTTCACAAAGTGAAAAAGTACTCACTATCTAGCCCTGTAAAGAAAAAGCTTGCCATAATCTACCTTAAAGTGTTCTTCACAGAATACTGTTGAAAAAACTGACAAAGTTTTTGTGAATTAAACCCCCCAATCTGCCTTCTTTGGTGGCCCGTTTTTCACACACTGAATTTGCTTAGAGCTGTAGGTCTCTTCTTGGCTATCACTGGAAAGCTTTTTAAAACCCTCATGCCCAGGCCCACTCACCAGACCAATGACATCAGACCCTCTAGCATGGGTCCTGGAGAAAAAAAAATAAAAAAAAAATCTGCGTTTAAAAAAAATCTCTCTTAGGTGATTCCAATGGGAAAACATAGTTGAGGATTCTTGGCTTGAAAAGAGAGAGATCAGCTTGGTGCTAAATTTTCAAGAATGAATGCAGATGGTTCATCCAAGGCAGTAGCCTCACAGAAGCNGAAAAAAAAATAAAAAAAAAATCTGCGTTTAAAAAAAATCTCTCTTAGGTGATTCCAATGGGAAAACATAGTTGAGGATTCTTGGCTTGAAAAGAGAGAGATCAGCTTGGTGCTAAATTTTCAAGAATGAATGCAGATGGTTCATCCAAGGCAGTAGCCTCACAGAAGATGGCCCACCTCTGAAACTAGCTGGATTCATGGGTCAGGCCAGCTGGTCCTGGACTGACTCTGATGCTGCCACCCAATTAGGAAAGCAGGTGGGTTACAAGCCGTGATGCACCAGCTTAACAACTGGCTCTCCAGGGGAAAAACCTCTGAAAGGTGGTGACTGCTAGTTTCTACGGTATAAATACTTCCACCATGGCCAACTTCAGCCCACCAACTAGACATCACTGAAAGTGGGGTTAGGAAGATACGCACAGTAGTGATACAGGGGGCACTAGCGGTACAGAACCTGCTTGCCAATGCAGGAGACTGGAAGAGACATGGGTTCGATCCCTGAGTTGGGAAGATTCCCTGGAGGGAGGCATGGTTACCCACTCCAGTATTCTTGCTTGGAGAACCCCGTGGGCAGAGAAGCCTGGTGGGCTACAGTCCACGGGGTCGCAAAGAATTGGACATGACTGAAGCACAGAGCATAAACAACACATTACACAGTATTTCCAGCATACAGATACGAGAGAGGTAAATAACCTCAAGAGCATGTAACACTAAATTATAGTAAAATGATTAGGAAGTGACAAAGTTTGAGTACTGAAACTGGGTTTGAAATAAATGTAATTTCTTTAACTGTAGTTAGATTATATAGTTTAATTCTTAATAATTTAAGAATGAAATTATTAAATTACTATTTAACATTTGATTCTTATTTAACATTTAATTCTTACTTTAAGAAAATTTAACAATTGGTTCTCATGAGCTGGTACAAGTTGGTTCTACCACAGTATAGGCACATCTTGGAGATACTGTAGGTTTGGTTTCAGAGTGCCACAATAAAGCAAATATCGTAATAAAGTCACACAAATTTTTTGCCTTCCCAATACATATAAATTATATCTCTACTATACTGTAGTCTACTGAATGTGCAATAGCATTATGTCTTAAAAAATGCACACACCTTAATCTTAAAATAATGCTACTGGAAAAATGGCATCAGTAACCACATTCAATGCAGAGTTGCCCCAAATCTGTAAAAAAGAAATGCAGTATCTGTGAAGCACAATAAAATTAAGTTCAATAAAAAGAGGTATGCCTGTTAGTTACTTCAGGACTCAGAAGGCCAAGTGTTGGCTGGGAGTTACTAACAGAATTTACATGGAAAATGCAGTAAGGTAAAGGAACTGAGGCTTGCTGCCTCCTGACAGGATGACCTTGGCTGGTTGGTTCCCTGAACCTCAGATTTTTCATTCTATTAAATGCGGTTACTGTAATATAGGCTCTGTATTTAAGGTGGCCTGGATTCAAATACTGCTCTACAACTTGCTAGCTGTGTGGCCTTAAGCTAGCAACTTCAGTTCTCCTATCTGGAAAATGGAGATAATTATTATATCACCTGATGGGTAATCGGAGGGGTTGAAAGTGCTCTTCTAGGTAAATAATACATAGGATGTGGTCAATAATCAATTATTGTTAGTTCTCATTATTATTGTACAGGTTTGCATAGAATCAGATCGATTACTTGTTTATCGGGTGCTGGTGGCGATCATTAATGCTGTTTGCCAAATATTTCTGGCTCCCTCCCTTCCGTGCACAAGGCAGTGGACACTTGGCTACTTGTGGTTCACTGAGATCAAATGACCAGTTTGGGCCAATGAGCTGAAAGCAGAAGTGATGTGTCACTTTCCAGGATGGAGTTTGTTGTCGCCACAAGACCCTCTGAGGAGTCTATCCTTCCAACACTGTGAATCCACGTTCGAGCGGAGAGCTGCTCCATTCGCCTGGGTGCCTGAATAACTGTGATGAGCAGAGAACACTGCCCATCTGCAATGGACAGGAGCCAGTGGGACTTGTCACTGAGCAAGAAATAGGCTTTGTTGTGTTAAGTTTTTGAAATTTAAGGGATCTTTTGTTACTACAGTATAATATAGTCTATACTGACTAACACATTGCTAAATAAATGGTATTTGTGACTACTATTAAAAATACCTCCACTGTCTCCAAAATTTCAAATGTCACCCCCAAACTCCTAATCTAGATCATATGCCTCAAATAAGAACACTTTAACCAGTAATGACGGATTGGCAAGGTATAGGGAACAAAGCACGGTATTAATTGTCCAAAGACCTACACTTGAATCTGCTATGCTAACTTGGCAATTTCAGGCAGACCACATCAGGTCTTTGAGCCTTGGTTTGCTGATCTGTGATATGGAAATAACAACAGTGATCATATTTGCTCCTGCTTGACCAGGCAACTGCGTAGCTATAATGAGAGTAGACACTGTATATTAAAAAAAAAAACTATCATCACTGGAGAAAATTATGGTCTCTGACTGTGATAAAGTTATTTCCATTGCTCTTCTTCAAACTCCCAAGGATTCCTGTCAAGTTTTTGTTTTGCTTGCATTAGCCACCTCCAGATCGAATTCAGAGTAAACAATATCTCTGGTCTCCTCCTCTAGGGCTCCTGCCCAGGACTTTATCATTTTTGAGCAACTTCTTTTTCTCTCTCACCTTGCTCCAAATCACCAACATTTTGCAGCATGCCTTGGCAGCTTGTGCCATCAGTCTCACTCCTCAGAAAGTTCTTCCTAAAACCTTTCTTAGCAATGCTTACTCTGGGGATTTAATCAACAGTGGGACCTATATATTGACTTATGAGCAAAATGCAGAAAGAAAATCTATATACCCAAGTAATATCCACAAGCCAATTAGTCAACAACACAATGCCCCTCAACTGCCGACTTCTTAAACTTTAAGGGGAGGAAAAAAAGACTTAATTTCATCACTTTGTCCTCACCACTTTTCAACGTTTTGTAGGCTTTGGCATTTCCTAATTATGAGCACAGCCTAATTCAATCAAGATTCTGCCACCGGTTTTTCAAATGTTCCAACTGATGCTGTGAAAGCAACACCTTCCCGTCATCCCCCAAATAAATTAATCCTCTGTATTATAATCATTACCTAAAACTGACTCTAGATGAATTATTTTATTTTTAAAAATCACAATCACACACATCTACCTGTCAAGTGAACAGGAGTTCTCAACACATACTGCAAGTCGGCAGGAACTAAGAGTGAGGCAGAAGGCCAAGAAACGAGTGGGAGGATTAGGCTGGGGTTTCTCCATCAGCAAGCAGAGACCACGGTGCGCACTGAACCGTGACTGACAAGACGCAACGACCTGAAGATCTCTGCCAAGAGAACAGGACGTTGTTCACTCATCCACTTATAAATCTTTATTGAAAACTTATTGTGTGTCAGCCTGTGAAGAAGGCAGACCTGATCCCCGTCCTTATGGAACTTAAGACACAAATAATTATTACCACTGTGGTAAGTACCGAGAAGGAAGACAGCAGGGGCACCAGAGGCTATAACAGGGGCTGTATCATCTAGGCAGGAGGCAACAAAGACCTCCTTGAGGAGATGGCACTTGAGCTGGCACCTGAANCTTGTGCCATCAGTCTCACTCCTCAGAAAGTTCTTCCTAAAACCTTTCTTAGCAATGCTTACTCTGGGGATTTAATCAACAGTGGGACCTATATATTGACTTATGAGCAAAATGCAGAAAGAAAATCTATATACCCAAGTAATATCCACAAGCCAATTAGTCAACAACACAATGCCCCTCAACTGCCGACTTCTTAAACTTTAAGGGGAGGAAAAAAAGACTTAATTTCATCACTTTGTCCTCACCACTTTTCAACGTTTTGTAGGCTTTGGCATTTCCTAATTATGAGCACAGCCTAATTCAATCAAGATTCTGCCACCGGTTTTTCAAATGTTCCAACTGATGCTGTGAAAGCAACACCTTCCCGTCATCCCCCAAATAAATTAATCCTCTGTATTATAATCATTACCTAAAACTGACTCTAGATGAATTATTTTATTTTTAAAAATCACAATCACACACATCTACCTGTCAAGTGAACAGGAGTTCTCAACACATACTGCAAGTCGGCAGGAACTAAGAGTGAGGCAGAAGGCCAAGAAACGAGTGGGAGGATTAGGCTGGGGTTTCTCCATCAGCAAGCAGAGACCACGGTGCGCACTGAACCGTGACTGACAAGACGCAACGACCTGAAGATCTCTGCCAAGAGAACAGGACGTTGTTCACTCATCCACTTATAAATCTTTATTGAAAACTTATTGTGTGTCAGCCTGTGAAGAAGGCAGACCTGATCCCCGTCCTTATGGAACTTAAGACACAAATAATTATTACCACTGTGGTAAGTACCGAGAAGGAAGACAGCAGGGGCACCAGAGGCTATAACAGGGGCTGTATCATCTAGGCAGGAGGCAACAAAGACCTCCTTGAGGAGATGGCACTTGAGCTGGCACCTGAAAGATGAATAAGAGCAAGCCAGAGCAAGAGTGAGGGACAGAAAACCACGTTTATGGATTGGAAGACTCCACAGTGTTAAGAAATTTCACTCCCTAATACAAACTGATCTATAGATTCAACAGGGTGCCAATCAAAATCCCAGGAGTTTGGGGGTGTCGTTTTTGCAGAAAATAATAAGCCAGTTCTAAAACTGATACAGAAATTCAAAGGCCATATAACATCCAAAGATATCTTAAAGCAGAAAAACAAGGTTAGAGGACAGTCTATGCAACTTCAAAGCTTACTATGAAGATACACTGATTAATAACATGTGGTACTGCTGTAAGGATAGACATACTGATCAATAGACCAGAAACAGACTCACATAGACGCTCACTTGATTTTTGAAAAAGGGCACCAAAGGGAAAAAAAGGAAGTTTTTAAAACAAATTTTGTTAGAACTGGATATCCACATAGGAAAAATGAGCCTCAAATCCCTACCTCACACTGTACAAAAGAAATTGTTTTGAGGTATATCAGAGACCTAAACATAAAAGCTAAAAGAACAAGACTTCTAAAAGAAAACATGAGAATAGATGCAAGATTTGGGGGTAGGCAAAGATTTATTAGACAGGATACAAACATGAGTTTGAGCAAACTGCAACAGACAAGGACAGGAAGCCTGGAGTGCTGCAGTCCATGGGGTTTCAAAGAGTCGGACATAACTGAGCGACTGAACAACAAAGTAAGAAAGAGTCTTCCAGGCAGAGAGGACAGCATGAGTCCCAGAGAAGGAAAAAGCTTAATTTTTTTAAGAACTGAAACAAGGCCAGCATAGCTGGAGCGTAGCGAGAGAGGAAGAGAGTGGCAGAGTTCAAAACACCAACTGCTGCAGTGAACCTTATTAAAAAACCTGCACTTCAAGAGACGAAAAGACAAGCCACTGACTGCGAGAAAATAACTCCAAACCACATATCTAACAACAGACTTAACTCTAGAAAATGCAGAGAACTCTCAAAACTCAACAATGAGACGAACAACCCAATGAAAAAATGGGCAAGATATTTAAGACACATGACCAAATCAGATAGAGAGTTGGCAAATAAGAACGTGTAAAGATGCTCAAAGCTATTAACTGTTAGAGCGATGAGAATGAAATACTACTACACACCAACTAGGATGGCCAAAGTTGACAAGACAGAACAAACTGGATGATATCAAGTGTTAGGGAACACGGAGAACAGCTGACACTCCACTACACTGATGACGGAAGTGGAGATTGGCACAGCCACTTTGGAAAGAAGTCTGGCAGTTTCTTAAAGAGTTAAACGTACACTTATCAAATGTCTCAGAAATCCCACCCCTAGGTATTTACCCTAGAGAGATAAAAACTATGATCACACAAAAACCTGTATGAAATGTTTATAGCAGTTTTACTGACTGCTTGCAGAAACTCCAAACAACTCAAACATCTGCAAACAGATGAATGAATACACAGTGATATAACCATGTGACGGAATACTATCCAGCAATGAAAAACAGCCAAGTATGGACACAAGCAGCAGCATAAGAAAAGTGTCAAATTCACTACGCTAAATCAAAGAAGCTTGATTTTAAAACACACACATACATATAGGAAGGAAATGGCAACCCACTCCAGTATTCCTGCTTGGAAAACTCCATGGACAGAGGAGCCTGGTGGGTTACAGTCCATGGAATCACAAAGAGTCAGACACGACTGAGTGGCTGAGCTTGCCCATGTGCGCACGCGTGCACACACACACACACACATATACACATATATGTTCACATTCAACTTTTCATCGAGTTCATGGCAAACCACTCTAGTATTCCTGCTGTAAGAATTCCATGGACAGTATGAAAAGACAAAAAGATATGATACCAGAAGATGAGTCCCGCCCAGGTAGAAAGGTGTCCAATATGCTATGGGGAAGAGTGGAGGGCTATTAGCTACTATTAATAGCTCCAGATAGAATGAAGCGCTAGGCCAAAGCAGAATCGATGCTCAGCTGTGGATGTGTCTGGTGGTGACAGTAAGTCCAATGCTGTAAAGAACAATATTGCATAGAAACCTGGAATGTTAGGTCCGTGAATCAAGGTAAATTGGACGTGCTCAAGCAGGAGATGACAAGAGTGAATATGGACATCTTAGGAACCAGAGAACTAAAATAGATGAGAGTGGGCAAATTTAATTCAGATGACCATTATATCTACTATTGTGGGCAAGAATCTCTTAGAAGAAATGGAATAACCTCATAGTCAACAAAAGAGTCCAAAATGCAGTACTGGGTGCAACCTCAAAAAAAAAAAAAAAAAAAAATGATCTCAGTTCGTTTCCAAGGCAAACCATTCAACATCACACTAATCCAAGTCTATGCCTCGACCAGTGATGCTGAAGAAGTTAAAGTTGACAGGTTCTATAAAGACCTATAAGACCTTCTAGAAAGTGAAAGTGAAACTCGTTCAGTTGTGTCCTACTCTTTGCGACCCCATGGACTACAGGTCCATGAAATTCTCCAGGCCAGAATACTAGAGTGGGTAGCCTTTCCCTTCTCCAGGGGATCTTCCCAACCCAGGGATCGAACCCAGGTCTCCCACATTGCAGGTGAATTCTTTACCGGCTGAGCCACTCCCTAGACCTTCTAGAGCTAACACCAAAAAAAGATGTCCTTTTAATCCTAGGTGATTGGAATGCAAAAGTAGGAAGTCAAGAGATACCTGGAGTAACAGGCAAGTTTGGCCTTGAAGTACAAAATGAAGCAGGACAAAGGCTAACAGAGTTTTATCAAGAAAACATGCTAGTCATAGCAAACACTCTTTTCCAACAACCCAAGAGACAATTCTACAAATGGACATCACCAGATGGTCAATACCAAAATCAGATTGATTATGTTCTTTGCAGCTGAGGATGGAGAAGTTCTATACAGTCAGCATAAACAAGACCTGGAGCTGACTGTGGCTCAGATCATGAACTCCTTATTGCAAAACTCAGGCTTAAATTGAAGAAAGTAGGGAAAACCACTAAGCCATTCAGGTATGACCTAAATCAAATCCCTTATGATTACAAGTGGAGGTGACCAATACATTCAAAGGAATAGAACTAGTAGTCCCAGGGTCTGAAGAACTAGGGATGGAGATTCATAACATTGTACAGTGACTAAAACCATCCCCGAGAAAAAGAAATGCACGAAGGCAAAGCGGTTGTCTGAGGAGGTTTTCACAAATAGCTGAGGGAAAAAAGAGAAGCAANCAAGTGGAGGTGACCAATACATTCAAAGGAATAGAACTAGTAGTCCCAGGGTCTGAAGAACTAGGGATGGAGATTCATAACATTGTACAGTGACTAAAACCATCCCCGAGAAAAAGAAATGCACGAAGGCAAAGCGGTTGTCTGAGGAGGTTTTCACAAATAGCTGAGGGAAAAAAGAGAAGCAAAAGGCAAGGGAGAAAGGGAAAGATATGAAAAGGTATGACCAACTGAATGGAGAGTTCCAGAGAATAGCAAGGAGAGATAAGAAGGCCTTCTTAAGTGAACAATGCAAAGAAATAGAGGGAAACAACAGAATGGGAAAAACTAGAGATCTCAGCAAGAAAACTGGAGATATAAAGGAACATTTCATTCAAGGGTGGGCACAATAAAGGACAGAAACGGTAAGGACCTAACAGAAGCAGAAGCAATTAAGAGGATGTGGCAAGAATACACAGAAGAACTATACAAAAAAGATCTAATGACCTGGATAATCACAATGGTGGTTACTTACCTCGAGCCAAACATCCTGGAGAGTGAAGTCAAGTGGGCGTTAGGAAGTATTACTAGAAACAAAGCAAATGGAGGTGACAGAATTCTAGCTGAGCTATTTCAAATCCTAGAAGTGCTGTTAAAGTGTTGCACACAATATGCCAGCAAATTTGGAAAACTCAGCAGTGGCCACAGGACTGGAAAAGGTCAGTTTTCATTCCAATCCCAGAGAAGGGCAGTGTCAAAGAATGTTCAAACTACTGTATAACTGCACTCATTTCACATGCTAGTAAGGTTTGCTCAAAATTCAAGCTAGACTTTTTAACAGTAGGTGAACAGAGAACTTCTGGATGTACACCCTGGGTTTAGAAAAGGCATAGGAATCAGAGGTCAAATTGCCAACACTTGTTAGATCACAGAGAAAGCAAAAGAATTCCAAAAAAACATCTACTTCTGCTCAATGACTACGCTAAAGCCTTTGAATGTGTGGATCACAACAAACTGGAAAATCCTTAAAGAGATGGGAATACTAGACCACCTTACCTGCCTCCCGAGAAGCCTTGAATCTAGGTCAAGAAACAACAGTTAGAAGTAGACATGGAACAACTGATTGGTTCAAAATTGGAGAAGGAGTATGACAAGGCTGTAAATCTTCACTCTGCTTATTTAACTTATATGCAGAGTACATCATAAGAAATTCCAGGCTGGATGAATCACAAGTTGGAATCAAGACTGCTGGGAGAAATATGAACAACCTCACATATGCAGATGATAGAATTCCAATGGCAGAAAGTGAAGAGGAACTAAAGAGCTTCTTGATGAGGGTGAAAGAGGAGAGTGAAAAAGCTAGCTTAAAATTCAGCATTCAAAAACTAAAATCATAGCATCCAGTCCCATCACTTCATGGCAAATAGAACAGGAAATAGAGACAGATTTTATTTTCTTGGGCTCCAAAATCATTGAGGATGGTGACTGGAACCATGAAATTAAAAGATGCTTGCCCCTTGAAACAGTCATGTACAGATGTGAGAGTTGGATTAAGAAGATTGAGTGCCAAAGAACTGATGCTTTCAAACTATGGTGCTGGAGAAGACTCTTGACAGTCCCTTGAACTGTATGGATATCAAACCAGCTAATTCCAAAGGAAATCAACTCTGAATATTCATTGGAAGGACTGATGCTGAAGGTCCAATACTCTGGCCACCTGATGCGAAGAGCCGACTTACTGGAAAGGACCCCGATGCTGGGAAAGATGGAAGGCAAAAGGAGAAGGGGGTGGCAGAAGATGAGATGTTAGAAAACATCACAAACTCAATGAATACGAGTCTGAGCAAACTCCAGGAGATAGACAGTGAAGGACAGGAGAGCCTGGTATGCTGCAGTCCATGGGGCTGCAAAGAGTCAGACATGGCTTAGCTAATGAACAACAACATATATTGCATCATTCCATTTATGACATTCTGAAAAAGGCGAAACTTTAGAGACACAGGCAGAACAGTGGTTTTCAGGTACAGGGGGAGGAGGAAAGGTTTAAATGTAAGGGAGGGGCATAAAAGAACTTTAGGGCATGGGTTAACCGCTCCATATTCCGATTATGGTCAAAGCTCACAGAACTATACAAACAAAACAAAATTCCTCTATGTACATTAAAAATAAAACTTCACCAGTCATCTCATTTCCTGCTTAAGCATTTTGCCAGGTTTCCCTCCACTTACTGGAGAGAATCAAAAGTTCTCAGCTAGATGTCCAAGGTCTCAAAACACCTTCCCAGGCTCCTCTCAGAAAGTACTCTCTACCCACCTGTGCTCCCTGGCTCCCTGGCCCACTCCAGCTGTTAGAAACTTCAGGGTTCCAGGCCTCAAGGCTTTTAATTCACGCTGTTTCCTCTGCCTGGAATCCTTCTTCCCTGGCAAACTCCTATTCATTTCCCCAAATGTGGCTCAAATGTCACCACACCAAGTGTCTAGTGCTGAGGCTGGGTCCACAGAAATGCGCACGCAGCCAGGGTGGGTAGGCTGTGTGGTTCAATGCCCTAGCACGTAAGGAGCTGGTGGCCAGATTATATCTCAGATCAAAGCGTCTACACTCAAAAAGGGTTATCATGTAGGAAAAGGAAGAGAGGCAAGGGACATCTGTCCAACCTTTCTTATTATTGCTTATGTTAACCTAAAGAAAATGACGAACTGGAAACTCAGGAGATGGAGGTCCAGACAGAGTCCAGCTACTCGAGAGGGAGCCAATCTTAAAGTTCCGCCCCTTCAGGGCCTCCAAAGCACACAGCTTAGGCTAAGTTTCCCCCAGGCCTCCTTATACCCATGTCACAAGTCACAGTGAAGCAGCAGTTCTTTCCCCATGCCCAGACAGATGAAGGCAATAGCAAAGCCCCAGAATGCCGCTTAAGAAAGATTTCTTAGGCTGTGGTTCTGAGAGTCAGAAATTTAAAAAGCGGGGTTTCAGCATCATGCAATTAATGCAGCAAACATTGATTTCTGCACTGTAAGAGCCTGGTTCATTAATTCCAGATGCTCCCACCAGTCAAACCAAGGTTCAGCTTCTTTGCAAGATGAGGCAAATGAGAATACTGAATTTTAAAATTCCTTTCTGCAGCAACCTTTATTACCAAACAGAGCATAAAACCCACCCACCCAGACTGCTTAATTCTTCCTAAATAATTAACAACACCTGCTCACCTCCCCATTTACGTGGGCAAAACTCATCATGCTGCTCGACGCCCTAGTGGTGTCTCCTTCCTATGAGTGGAGAGTTCAACTGGCAACCAACCTCTGCCATCCCCACCCAGCCCTGAATAACCACTGATTTACTTAGCAGGATACTCCTCCATGCCTCCCAATACCAGGTATCTACCAGGTATCCAATACCAGGATTAGAGTTTTCTCCGAATCACCTTTGTAAGGTAAAGACCCCAAAGGGACTTCCTGAGAAAGACATCTAGGGGTTCCTCGAGGTGAAAATGAGAAAAGGACGTCTCTCGGGAGAGCCACTTTTCCTTTGGAGGAGGCTTCCGCAAGTTTAAAGTTTGAGAAGCACTGGATCAGGCGGTCGGTTTCAGAGAAGTGACTATGAGGAAGAACTATTGCCATATTTGAAAGGAGAAAGTAGGAGAAATACTTTTTGCTTGGCTGCCCTAAGCCAAGATGCCCAGCTCTGCCCAGAACTATTACAGCCCTCAGAAAAAACCTTCCAACAAGACTGCCAGCCGAGGTCACTGGGCCACTGCCCAAACCATGACATCCTGACAGGGTTCAGAAAACCCCAAACCATGAAGCCCTCAGTACTATCCAGAGTGGCCCCTGGGCCAATAGCACCAGCATCAGCTGGGCACTCATCAGAAATGCAGAATCCTTAGGACACTCAAGGCCTGCTGACTCACCAGGAATCAGAGAAGCTTTCCAGGAGAGTCCTATGCACTCTAAAGTTTGAGGACAACCAACTGAGATCTCTTGCCAAAAGGATTCCAGTGAAGTGGAAACATGAACCTCATGCTGACATCTGGCAGCCACCATGCTGTTTTGAGGGACTCCTTCAATTGGTCTCCAACTCAACATGGGCCATGGAGATAGGGGAGACCCACCATTGGTTTCTAAATGAAAAAAGAAAAAAAAAAGTGGGGGAAAGAGTGAAAGTGATGAAATGGCTCCCAGTGGGTTGGGAAAGTGATGAGGGGCCTGGGATCCATGTTCAAAGCCACCACTGTGAACCACCAATGAGTTTCTTTGGCAAGAGGCATCAACAGGCCCAACTCCTCTCCTCACCTGTACCCCATCCTCTGCCCCATTCTCTCAACTTATCTAAGGGGAACTCAGGGATGAAACAGTCTTTTGAACGTGTGGGTTCCTCCTTCATCACTCCCCTCCACCAGCCTTCTCAGTTATCCTGGTGAACGCAAGGAAGATTTCATGCACCAAATACCATCCGGCCCCAATTGTCATCTCAGGATTCGCACCGTTTTAATGAATGCCAAAACTGTTTTTTCACTTGATAGAGCCTGACAAGACCAACAATCACAGATTAGAGAGAAACTTCTTGCTTTTCAACAAAGGTTAATAAATAGTGACAGCATTAAGTCTATTCTGATTAACTATGCTGAAAGATATTATTGCTGTTTGTAACATGAAATCATTATTGGATTAAGCACAGCATATAAAAATGAAATGTGAGTTTTAATCTCAAACGCAGACGTGCAGGCTGCTCAGATAAAGGCAAGGGTAACACTCAGAGGCCCGTATTAATTTTTAAGTTGCTCTGATGAAGGGATATTATCTGTCGTTTGTCTGGTCTGGATTTGATGGTCCCTTGGTGAACTCTCTTATTACTCGCCCTCAAAAGATGCTCCGAGGCAAACAGCAGTGACACTCCCTACCCTTTGCTAAGCTATCACATTGGTGGTTGAATAAAGTGTGGTAGGCCCCAAATAGGGATTGATGGACCACAAGTGGCTTCACTCTTCTAGGTGTTCTCTGGCTTCAAAGACCTTCCCCAAGAAAATGCCAATCCCAAATAAGGGGATGGGCTGAAGACAGGGGAGATCCACCTTGGTTTTCCACATGAAGAAATTGGGGGAAAGGAATAAAAGTGGATAAATGGCTCCTAGCAGGTCATTACCCTGGGACACCCAAGGTTAAAACTCACTACTTTGCCTCCTTCCCCAGGACCCCATGCACTGTGGACACTGAAAATGTCCTGAGGTGTACTGAGATGTTCTGTACTTTCATTCATTTGGCACCCAGAGTGTGGTCTCTAAATACCATTTCCTAGTAAAGGGATCCCTCCCTGGAGCAACATCTGAGTCCAAAGCTGAGGTGTGAAATGTACACAGTGAGTCTGGAAATCTTCCCAGAAAGCAAGGAGATGGTCCAAGACTACTGGAAGAGTCCAAAGGATTCAGGAGTCAACTTGCAGAGGTCCCCACTCACCAGAAACAGGACAATCTGAGCGTGAAGAAACATAATAACTCTAACGGATGAAGACACTCTAGTGATCCTTGTATCCATAGGTTTACAATGATATTTAACAAAAAAAAACACAAAACACCCTTATTGGGTACTTTGGGGGTATACCAGGAAACCAACTCTTTGTTTTAAATACTGGCAAATAAAGAGAAAGAATTGAGCATTATCCTCCCTTTCCTAGACACATCTGCCTTCAGGGAGAGCAAATAATTGATGAGGGGTGGTTTCTCAGTAGAGAAAACTTCTAGCTAAGAAACAGAAGAGGGACAGAGTCAATGTATCAACATTTTTCAACCCCTAATAAATTAATGGATACAGGCAATGATTATCAGTGTCTGCAAAACTCAGCTGGATGAAGAGCTGATGGAGAATCTGACAATGGCTGGATCGCGCTGGGAACTCCTAACCCCATGGATCAATCTCAGTGACACAGAAAAGGAGACAGCCAGACTTCCGGCACCTCCTGACAGAAGGGCACACCACCACCCATGATGTGGTCTTGCTAAAAATATTGAACCAAAATCTGATCAAGGCTCTGGGACTACCATCAGTTCACCAGAGAATGGAGGAGAGCGCTAACTGACCCTACAGGGACATGCTCAGCCAGATCCAACGGAGAGAAATTCCACGGATGAAAAGCTTCTTCAGCAAGAATGAAAGAAGAAAAGAGAGGAGGGGAGTGAGAAGAGGGTGGGGCAGAAACGGAGGTCAAAGAAAAAGGAGGGGACCCAGAATAAAATATGAATTGATAAATCCACACTGATAGAAATTAACAACTGAACAGATAAATGCAAGTCTAGGAGAAAGAAAGGCTCTTCAACTAGTCTGTAGAAGTAATGGTGGAGAGAGGAAATCACCACTGGGCAAACCTCACAGGGATAACTGTTTCAGGCAAGAAGCAGTGATGGATGTTAAAACAGGTAGGCAAAAGAACAATGAGTAGCAGAGTATTCATATTGTCTTAAAGTGTTTCCCTACAAGATGCCTATTAATTACAAAAGAAAAAAATAAGTTCAGAGTGGAGGATCCCAGAAGATATGACCTTAAATTAAGTGACCAAAGTTAACATCACTATTAACAGTAATGGGACAGATGGTCACCACGTGCCTCCTGATTTGATGCATGGAGAAGGACACAGCATCACTTGGATAGCATTTCTGCCAAAATGCGTAACCTGAAGCTAATCACGAGTAAACATCCTGCATTTCCAAACTGAGGGACACTCTACAAAATGAAAGGCCAGTTCTAATCACAAGTGTCAAGGTCATGCAACCACAAGAGCACAGTGCATTACAGTAGAGAGACCCCGGATTCTTCTTCTCCATGACACAGTCCCTGAAAAGTCTATTTGAGATCTGTGCATCACACAGGTCTCCTTCACTCAGTCCCACAGGGAATCCCCACCCCGGCCCCTGCATCCCAGCACTGAGCACAGAAACAGTCACTCAATGCATAATTCAGTGAATAAAAACCAGCTTAATCCAAAAAGGATTTTTATTGGTTCACGTGACCTAAAAGTTCCAGGTCACTAACTTCAGGCATGGCTGTATCCAGCAGCTCAAATGATATTATCTCATCCTACTCATCTCCTGGCTCAGCTTTCCTCTCTGTGGACGGGCTCTGTTTTCAGCCAGAGTTCTCACTTGGTAGCTCTCTTTCACGAGCACAGCAACTCCCCGGGGAAGTGAAAGCACTTGCTTCCGTTTCTCTAGCAAAAGTCACAGGACTCACTCTGCTTAGACTGAACTGGGTTCATGCACTGTAATTTGCAGTTAAGGAACGTGACAACTAAATGCAGTGCATGATCCAGGACTAGACCCTAAACCAGAAAAGGACACGAAGGAGCCATGGGAAAAATTTGAGTGATATTGGTATATTAGATTATAGCACTGTATCAATGTTAATATCCCTATCTTGTAACTGTTCATTCAACATTATGTTGAATATTTATGTTATATTATATAAATGTTAATCTGGTTGAAGGGAGTATGGGGAATTCTCTGTATTACTGATGAAACTTTTAAAAAATCTTTTTGAAATTATTTAAAAATAAAAGTTAAAGAATAATATTTTAAATATTCCCCAACTACCCTACCTCCAAAGGCTCCCTTCAGACAACATTTCAGAACATGTCTTAGCTTCACAGCTCTTAGAATTATGAATTCACTACCGTTTCTTTGCTGAATGCAATCTCTCTCCCCGGCTTGTGAGCCCTCTGGGCACGTGGCACTTTCCTATCACAGGGAATCACCGTACTTTCTTCACCATCCCCTTCTTTTCCCATACAGGTTTTTTTTTTTTTTTTTTGGTAGTTACATACTCATCTGTGGTTGGCTCATTCATTCATCTATCCAGTCAATAAATACCTGAAGGCACAGGTGTGCCAGATAAAAACTCCACGTTGAGAACCCAGCAGTGATCCAAGCACACAAAATTTCTACTCTTACACAGCTTCACTCTGCCTCCTCGCTCTCCACCATCAGTCTGAAATCTCCGGGGGATAGAGCCATACCTGCTTTGTTTCCTGCTTTGTCCCCAGTGTCTGTCACATAGCTAGCAATCAAAAAAACGCCCACTGGATGGATAAACAGACGAACGGCATACATACTACCACCACCTCCTTCAGCAACTACAGCAGACATTGCTAACTGATCCCCAAACTCTTTCTGGGCCAAAGAGGCATGCAATGAATTTGCCTCAGTCCACAGAAGAAGCCTTGGTTAGCATTTGTTTTAAAGATGAAGAAATAAGGGACAAAAAGCAGGAAGTCACTGGCCTTAGAGCACAAGACAAAATCCAGTACCAGGACATCTAGCCTCTGCAGGTTTCCCTGTCCCACAAGGCAGGAGACATTTCCACGACAGCAGTCAAGTTTTAGGCAACTGCTGGGCCTCATTAGCTCTCACACCAACCTCCTTCCTGGCCCCTCAAACACGGTTACCATGAACGTTCCTGGGGGTCCAGTGGTGAAGACTCATGCCTCCATTGCAGGAGGTGCAGGTTTGATCCCTGGGCAGAGAACTGAGATCCCATAGGCTGCACGTGCGGCACAGCCAAAAACCAAACAAACAAACAAACCAGGGTTATTGTGCTCATGTTTCAAAGAGCAAAGAAACTAATATGAGATGGCCTCCTGAGCTGAGGAATCCAGTACAAAGCTTAATCCTGCTTCAGACTCCCAGGTGCCTCCTGAAACAGGGAGCAGGGAGAGCTTGCCCATCAGCTATGCCAGGGTGTTTGGCACTTAATTATACTTTGTCTCCCATTTCCCTCTATTTGTTTTATGGCTTTACAGCCAACTTAACCCTCTCCTAACCAAGTCATGAGATAACCAATAGTTGCAGGTACAGACAAGTTCCACTGCTGAAAGGCAAACAAGTCCCAACCTCTCTCTGGGCCTCAGTTTTCCCATGTGAAAATGAAAGATGTTTTGAGGTCAGAGGGCCCTGGATTCAGATCCTGATTGACCACTTCCTCAGACTGTAGGCAGGTACCTAATGCTCTCTGCCTCAGTTCCCCCATATGTGAAATGGGTCAATGCTGTGAGAATCACTAGGCCACTGGTAAGTGTCCAGTTTGGACAGCAAGTTTGGTAGTGGATGCTACTCCCATCTAAATTCCCCCTTGTTTCTCACCTTGTGGGAACTTCTAGAATCACTGGCTTCTTCATTTCACTGGGTGTGCCTTGAGAGTGCTTGACAAAGATTCCTGGAGTTAAATTTAGCCTTGAAGTGCGTGGACTCTGTGCAGGAAGTTGGCCCAGGTGAAGTGCCCCCAGAATCAGGGATCCAGATGCCTTGGACAACTTTGCGTTGTCACTGCCTGGCACAAAGGGATTTTGTGTCTTAAGACCCCTTATTTGCTTTTCATCCTTTCCTATTTTTAATACCAGGAGTTTGTTTTCTCGCTGAGGTCTGCAGGTCCCACCCCAGACCTTTCTGCTCCCTGCACTCTCTGGCCCCTGCCTGGAGAATGGGCATTTCGCCTGCCATGCAGACACCCCCACCCCTCCAAACTCCCCTGAGCCAGGGAGGATGTTGTAAATAAGTCGGCAGCTGCAACATCAGGCCTGCCCAGGTGAATCCTGCAGCTCCACGGAACTCCCTGAGGCAACAAAAGAACTGAGCTGGGAACATGGAGAAAAGAATTGTAACTGACGTCTACATGACATCTTCACCTGATTGAATTAGGCAAGGAATCTGAGGAAAGATGTATGTGCTCCAATCAAGTGTCAAAAAGGTTTCTACAAAGGAGAAACTCCATGTGGCCCAAGGACTTGCATGACCCACATCAAGAGGGTGGGCTGGTGAGGGGACTGTTGGTTTGGCCACAGAAGAGGAGGCTTGCCTGGTCTCACCAGGCCCTGTGGGTTGATTCAAAGGAAGGAGTGAATGACTCAGAAGACTGCACATTTGGGTGTACCAGTAGATGTTACAAAGAGACTCTTTCCTCACCCATAAAATGGGGATAGGGTCCAGATTCAATGAGATAGTGTAAGTCAACACTTAGCCACCGTCTGGCTCATAATTAGTTCTCAGCCCAGGGAAGAGGTGTAATGTATCACACTTACTTCTGAATTTCAAACAACAAATGGGATCCTGATGCACAAAGCTTGTCCATCTACTATTTCACCTGAGTTGTTGGCCAAATGGGCTTCCCAGGTGGCTCAGTGGTAAAGAATCCACCTGCCAATGCGAGAGACACGGGTTCGATTCCTGGGTTGGGAAGATCCCTTGGAGGAGGAAATGGCAACCTATTCCAGGATTCTCACCAAAAAAATCCCATGGGTACAGAAGTCTGGTGGGCTACAGACCACAGGGTCACAAACAGTCGGACATGAGTGACTGCGCACACACACGGACGCCAGCCAAACAAACCCCAATAGCTCCCTTCTGTTACAACCTTGCCCCTCCCAGCTCCCTCCCCTCCGCACTGGACAGTAGCTGGTCCTCCATCCTGCCAGAGGCTTCCACATCTCCCTGCCTTTGAGCCTGTGAATTTCTGAAATAGTAGAATGTCTCCTACCTCCTCCCCTTTCTGCCACAGGTCAGAATTTTTGTCATTCAAGGCCCTTCTCTTGGAAGTCTTCCAGGAATGCCTCCATTCAAATCCATCATCATCCTCTCCTTGACACTCCCAGGACACTTTGCCCCTCTATCAGCAAGTTAATACAGATTAGTAATTAATATCAGCACTGCAGTCGGAGCTGCCATCATCACCAGGAGAAATTCTCAACTGATCCTCTGAATAACCTCATGCAGTAGGTTATATTCTCCTTCCTTTACGGACAAGGAAACTGAGTCACGGAGGGTAAAGTCACTCACACAAGGCAACCTAGCTAGGAGAGGACAGAAGCAGGCTTGAATTTGGGCCTGTGCAGCTTAAGGACCTCACCCTTCTTCAGATGAGCACCAGAAGAGGCAGGCAAAGATGTGGGGACCTGCGTGCCCCACCTTGACAGAACGGAGGGGGCAGCACAGCTGCATGCATGCATGCACACACATGTACAGACAGACAGACAGACACACAGCTTCTTTCTGGCTTCCCTGAATTGCCCTCTCCTAAATTTCAAAACATCTTCCCTTCGCTGCGTCACCTTCCTGGGAAGAGGGGCAGAGAAATCAATATTCTGTTGCCTAGCAAGTCAGTTATCACATCAACAGGCACTGGCCCTCAAGGCACAGTCAATCATTCCCAAACCCCCGAACCCCATTTCATTACAGTTATAAGAACATTTTTTTTTAATCACCCCCAAATATTTCTGAGGAAGTGGAAATAAAATAAGATTGCCAGAGAGAAGACCACACCATGCACCTTTACATGGAAGGGCACAGGGTAGCAGGCAGGAGCAACAAGCCCTGAGCCCAGAGGGGACCACATGATCCTTGTGTGGGCAGTGACTGCCAGGATGGCTACCTAGAGGAGAGTGAGTCATAAGACATGGCTGCAAAAGCCCAGCCAGGAGAGACACAAAGACGGAGTCCTGCTCGCCTTCTGTGCGAGACACAAGGCCCCTCACCCCTCCCTTCTAAAGAGGCATCAACATTCTCTGAGGGCCAGCGGGGGCTGCAACCTCAAATGGTCTCAAAAAGAACAGCTAACGTGAAGAGCAAGGGTTGAAGTGGGAGTCAAGGTGAGTGGGGTGGGTGATCCTGAGGGTGTGACCCTGCGGGTGTCTCTGAAGCTCACTGGGCTGCTATTTCCTTCTGTAGTAAAGAGGAATGGAGTTCATAATCCCCTTCTCGAGCTGCTGACTCTGAAAGCAGCATGTACCACCGTAACAATAACGGTGACAATCAATAAGCGCTTGCTGTCCCAGGCCGTTTCCTTAAACCCACTGTGTGGATGATCTCACGCTATAGACAAGGAATGAGTAGCACAGAGAAGCGAGGAAACTTGGCCCACGTCACACAGCCTGAAGGGCACGGAGCTGGGATCTGAACCTGGGAAAGCCCAGCTTCTGAACTGAGTTCCTTCCCCCTTTCCTCCCTCCTCACTGGCCTGACAGCTCCAAGTCTTTGGACTCCAGTTACAAATGAATAGTTCAGCAAGATTAATCCTGAGGTTCCCTTTGGACCCCGTTGACCCATGACTTCCCATGAGCCATCCTAGCATTTGGCTTCTAAATTAAATCCTCAATGCCCCAAACCCACTAACAAGAACTTAGTTATTAGGTACCTCTAATGTTTTTTATATTATGTGCAGAGCAGGAGAGAGAAAGGTAAGAAATGAAGCTGGCCTGTCAGAGATTCTGGCCTACTTGATGTGAATAGGATGCAGCCAGGAGGAAGATGAATTACATACAAAGCAGGAAAAGATGATTTTCTCCAAGAGAGAAAAAAAATTGACAAAAAAAAATGATAAAGGAAAAAGAGGAAAAAAAAAAAAAAAGAACTAGAGACAGAAGCTATGGAGCTCAGACAGGACTTGAAGGGTAGGTAGGTTTGGGATAGACAGAAGAGAGGAGAGCACTCCAGGTGGTCAGAACAGCTTGGGCAAGTGCAAGGATCCAAGTTGGGCCAAGCAAAGTAAATCCTGGGACTTTTGCTAGAGCTACGAGAGAAAAGGGACTTTCTTTCCCTGAGTGTTTCCATGCTGGTGACAGAGAGCTGCCAGTAGAGAATGCTGGCTGAGAACAAAGCCTACCCACACAGAGGAAAACTGAGCCCGGAGATGAGCAGGATGAGATAACATTGGCGCTGCTGGATACAGCCATGCCTGAAGCCAGAAGACCTGGAACTTTCAGGTCATGTGAGCCAATAAAAATCCTTTTTGGTTTAAGCTGGCTCCAGGTGAGTTTCTCTCATACAAACACAAGAATCTTGCCCATTGCAAGAGACAGTGACCCCAAATTCCACCTCACTGTGACATCAGTCCCTGAAAAGTCTATTCAAAACTCACACATCAGTTCTTTTCTTTCGTTTGATTCCACAAGGCATCTCCCTGCATCCCAGCACTGAGCACAGAAATATTCACTGAATGAATGAAGTTCCCCCCACAGTCAGTGCTTACCTGTCTGCTGGAGTCACATTCACTGCCTTGAGATGTGGGATTGTGTCTTAACTTTCTGCTATTATCCTCCCTCTGGCCATCACAATCACAGTTAAGTGATTAACTCCAGGAAATGTTTCAGGTATCCACAGCTCTGCAAAGTGTGCAGCCCTGAAGGGGAGGGGCCTAGATCTGGGCCCACTGTCTATGGCAAGTGGCCAGATTGTGCCTGAATCCATCACCCTCTTGAGAAGTGGCACAGTCGTGTATGACTCTTAGTGAATCCATGGACGGTAGCCTACCATGCTCCTCCGTCCATGGGATTTTCCAGGCACGAGTACTGGAGTGGGTTGCCATTTCCTTCTCCAGGGGATCCTTCCGACCCAGGGATCGAACCTGGGTCTCTCGCATTGTAGGCAGACACTTTACCATCTGAGCCACCAGGGAATCACGCTCTTAGTTGCAGTAAATTCCGGAGCATGACCCATCCACCCATCCAAAGAGTGTTTGTTGAGCAACTGCTACACAACAGACCTCTTCTCAAAGCATCTGCCCTGGGGAGTTTCTTTTCCNTCGCATTGTAGGCAGACACTTTACCATCTGAGCCACCAGGGAATCACGCTCTTAGTTGCAGTAAATTCCGGAGCATGACCCATCCACCCATCCAAAGAGTGTTTGTTGAGCAACTGCTACACAACAGACCTCTTCTCAAAGCATCTGCCCTGGGGAGTTTCTTTTCCACGAAACAAAGGGGCTCTACCTACACAAGCAGGTAAGACCCTGACGATAAGAGTGGTGCTCCCACTAGACATGAAACTTGCAAACTTATCTGCTGTCAGTAATAATAAAATGTTTTGTGGTGGTGGTTTAGTCGATAAATTGTGTCCGACTCTTGTAACCCTATGGACTGTATAGCCCATCAGGCTCCTCTGTCCATGGATTCTCCAGGCAAGAATACTGGAGTGGGTTGTCATTTCCTTCTCCAAGGAATCTTCCCAACCCAGGAATTGAACCTGGGTCTCCTGCATTGCAGGCAGATTCTTTACCAACCGAGCTACAAGGGAAGCCCTAACAGATAAATGCAAACACTGTATGATATAATATATGGGAAAACATACAAAATGTTTTCCTTTTCCTAAAAATAATCCCTTTTTTCAGACACCAAGACATCAAATTTGAACTGGTCAACATCTCTGTTAAACTGGTAAGGAACGTTCTCTTGCAAAAAGATGAAATAACAATCATAGTAATAACAATCTTCTTAGAAAATCATTTACCACACCAGATTCCAGGCTAAATGTTTTAACTATACTGTTCCTTTGAACCCTTGCTATAAACCTAACAAGTGGGGAACTGGAGGCTCAGAGACGTTTTAAATAACTGGCCTGAAGTCATGCAGCAACTAAAGGAACCAGAATTTCTACCCAGATCTGGAAGATTCCAAAACATCTCTGGGTCTCAGCGTTTTCCTTTGAAAAGGAGGAATAAGCAGGACTTCCTTCAAAAGGTTTCTATGTACACTAGATGAGATAATGCCCAGTGTTTTAGGACAGGTCCTTACTCATGTGACGGGCTTTGCCCAGCAAGATGGAGTATTTCATCATTAGTGTGCCCCTGACATGGTTTAAGGTGGGTGGGCTCAGGGCACCATGTGCCAGGCCCCGGGGAAAATATTCCTCTGTACTCGGCTCTCCCTGCTGCTGTCTGCCTCCAATGCTCAAATGTCAGTCACCTTCTGACAAGTGCACAAAACAGTTTTGGGTGCCCACAGCCACCACAAGCCCAAGCCTGCTGGATCCACCCTGGCAGGGAGAACTGCCAGGTGGCTCTCTTGCCGGTTGGCTCTTGCCCCTGGCTGCTGCCCAGGGTGATTTAACCGAGTCTGTGCCTGCCTTGCCAAATTGCTGGAGGAGTGACAGCACAGCATTTGACCCAGCCCACCCATGCAGAACACCCACCCCATAACCCATGCCATGATGCCCTGGGCACTCCCAGCCAGATGCCTGGCACACAGCAGCTGCCTATTGGCACAGAGTGGGCAAAGCTGCAGAGAGAGTGGGTTACAAGTTATGTTTGAAAAAACAAAAAAGGATGATGGCATTGTGTGCTTACAGGATATTTTAATCTGGGTACAGGCATTCTAGAAATAACAATAATAGCTCACTCTCTATAGCACTTTAGCTAACCTT
This sequence comes from Neotragus moschatus, assembly GCA_006410615.1. NCBI lineage: Eukaryota > Metazoa > Chordata > Mammalia > Artiodactyla > Bovidae > Neotragus > Neotragus moschatus. The sequence goes on from SJYA01002329.1 coordinate 881,007, forward strand.
TTATGTAAGAAACTTAACCCTCAGAATATCCCGTGCACTATTATTAGCCCAATTACAAGTGAGAAAACTGAGGCACAGACAGAATGACTTGCCCATGATCACAATGCAAAGTAGGACACACTGAACTCAGCTGTCAGCCCATGCAAAACTGCTGTGCTCAAGAAAGGCCCCAAGGTAACAACTGAGAGACAGTCCTGAGTCAAAATTCCTATTTTACAGATGATAAGACTGAGGCTCAGAGAAGCTGAGCAACACACTCAAGTATTCAAAGCCAGGCTCCTGAACTACATTTCGGACTGCTTCCTGATTATCCTGAATTTTGCATAGCATCTGGCTTCTACTCTGTAAAATGCAGCTCTCATACCAGCCACTGTTTCCTGCAGAACATGATCCAAAGACAAACTCCGGTGACAAGGTGGTGAGTTGGATGGAGACACTCCGGGGGTGGCTTTTCTGCCTTAGAGAAGTGATTATGGGAGGTTGAGCACTCTGCGTGGCAGGGTTCAGGGCTGCTGAGGCATCTATGGGAACCCTGATCACCGCCAGGCCAGACCCCCCCCCCCCCACACAGCTGTGGGGAACCAGGCCTGGGGCGCCAGCCGCCCCCCCCACCCCCAGGCCAGATCAGCGACTGCCAACCAGGGCTTCTCATTGCCAGGGGCAGGCATGCCTTGAAAAAGCACATTCTGTTTCATAAAATAGCTGTATATTTAGAAAGCAGCACCCAGAAACAAAGCACCGCTTGCTCATATGGCCCAAGCGGCAGGGGTAAAGCTCAACAAAACCTCAGCGGGAGCAGGTGGGTTCCAAAAAGCACTCTCCTCAGAGACATCTGCAGGTTTCCCGAGTCTCCGGCCAGAGTCAGGGCCGCGTGGGAATCCGGCGGCCTGTGGGCAGCACTGGCCGGCTGTTCTCCAACCCAGGGAGCTTCGTGACAAGCTGAGCTACCCAAAGACAGCTCTGCCAGGGACTCCAAATGGGAGAGGACGGGAAAGCAGCACACACACTCTCACATGCAACACGTGCACACTCGACACGTTACATTCTTTCACATGTGTGCACACATAGCATGGCTCATACGCTCACACGCAATGGGGTGGTCACATCAACATGCTTTCACATGCAACACACACGCGCACACAACATGCTCTCACACAACATACTCCCCCACGAGACATGCTCTCCTATTCATGTGCACGTGTTCAAAATGCATGCTCACACACTCCCATTACACACACGCTCATACTCACACATGCACATACATGGCTGTCTGGACACACACAGACCCACAGTCACGCACCTGTGTCCTCCCCAAGATGCTCAGATACATCCACACACAGACAGAAAATGCAGGCAGGACCACAGAGAAACAAGCCCAGACCCCACCACACCCATGACCACCTCCCAAAGACACACACAACTCAAGAACACACAGTCATACCCAGTCTCACAAGTGCACAACCCCCGAAAAGCCGCAATGCACACAGAAAAAGACACACGGAGGGCCACACCCGCCACACACACCTGGCTGGATGCATATACAGGCTCAGGTGTATGAACAAAGTCACCACCTCCTGCTCTCGCATCCACAGGTCCTCCCACCCGATGGCAGGTCTGAGCACTCACCCTGGGCAGGGGTATGCAGACCCCGGCAGCAGTGCCGTTGTTCCAGCCCAGCCCGGCAGCCTGAGCCCACTCCAAGGGCCTGTCAAGCAGCACCACCAGCAAATAAAGAGCGAATGTGCAAAAATAAAACCGAAAGGCTGCGATAAAGCAGTCCCCTTCCCACAGGACTCCGCGCTGACGCAGGTTCTGCTCTCTGCAATAAACATTTTCATTCTAATTTTAAAAGACATTAGCATTACCTCTTTGGCTCTCGATCCAGCCAGACGGTACCTCGCCTGCTGGGCCACTCTCCGGCCCCACTGGGCAGCAAGAAGACAGACGCAGGCTCCCAGGCCTTATGCCCTAAGCCTACAGGTCACCCTGCATGATGGGTGCTGACCCAGGGGCCTGTTGGCCACCTAGCTTTTATTTCACATCATCCTTGCAGGAGCTCACAGAGGCTACACCCAATAAGGCAAAGAGACACACCACACCCTCAAACATCCTCTGGAGTTCTGTCTCACTCCAGCCAGGATCCCTGTGGAGCCAGTCGTGCCATCTAATATGAGCACCACACACGAGGAAGGCAGCTTTCAAATGGTGGGTCTGCCCCTTGACAAATTGGGAGGCGGGGGGCTCAAAATGAACCAGGCTCTATGTCTTCACCCCCCCACCCCACAACTCACCCTGCCTGCAAACTCAAGTCTCACCTCACACCTCCCAGGGTGACCCAATCCCTATTTCCAGGCTTGGCAAGGACTTCAGGGAGAAGGGAAACCACAGACTAGTTCATGAAAGAGAGTGAGATATTTTTATGAGCTCAGAGGCCAAGACCCCCAAATTCAGCATCCAGTCTCAGCTCTCACCCCATCCTGCTTACCCTTAAGGCCCCAGGCACTCTGAACAGGTGTTTTCTGCAAAGCCACCTCTGAGCCTTTGTTCAAGCTCTTCCCTCCTAGAACACTTCCCTGTCTCTTTGCCAGACCTGTACTTGCTGCTCCTTCAGGTCTCAACTTCCAAGTCACTCTCAACCATACTGCTAGGGGCCTAGGGATCCCATGCTGAACGGGGCCGCCCAGTTTCTGCCTTCATTGAGCTATAAAGTTGGTGGCTTCCTTCCAGAAGTTTCTTTGACCTCGCAGAGTGTGTTGAATACCTGTCCTCAGCTCCCACAGGCTCCTACATGACGTGAAAGTCGCTCAGTCGTGTCTGACTCTTCGCGACCTCATGGACTATACAGTCCATGGAATTCTCCAAGCAGAACACTGGAGTGAGTAGCCTTTCCCTTCTCCAGAGGATCTTCCTGACCCAGGAATCAAACCCAGGTCTCTGGCATTGCAGCTAGATTCCTTACTAGCTGAGCCACAAGGGAAGCTCCTAGGCTTCCCACTTAAAGGATGGCTCTTCCCAAGCTGGTTCTACCCACCTGAACCTGGATCTGCAACCCCCTGCTGTGGGAAATAGGGGCTCCCCCAGGGCAGGGGGCAGTCTGCCGTGTCCCTCCAGGTCTCCCTGTGCCTGGCATGGCATTAGCCTAATAGGTGGCTCCTGAGTGAGTAAGGGAAGAAAGGGCTTGTGCTGGCTGAGGCCAAAGAGAGAAACCAGGAAAGGCAGACCTAAGTAAGTCCTTGCTAGAGATGAGATATCTCTGCTTTTTAATATGCTATCTAGGTTGGTCATGATGGACGTAAGTTTGAGTGAACTCCGGGAGTTGGTGATGGACAGGGAGACCTGGCGTGCTGCGATTCATGGGGTCGCAAAAAGTCGGACACGACTGAGCAACTGGACTGGACTGACTGACAGAGATANATGAGATATCTCTGCTTTTTAATATGCTATCTAGGTTGGTCATGATGGACGTAAGTTTGAGTGAACTCCGGGAGTTGGTGATGGACAGGGAGACCTGGCGTGCTGCGATTCATGGGGTCGCAAAAAGTCGGACACGACTGAGCAACTGGACTGGACTGACTGACAGAGATAGGATATGATACGGGCTCTGTCTGGCTTCCAGCTCTTAGCCACTCTGCCCTGGGGCTGGTAGTACAGCCCTCTCCAGCCATTTCCAAATGTTTCCACACTACTATATTAGCAATCAAAGCCCACCAGCCTCAAAAAAACGTGGAATGAAAAAGAGAAATGTCAGCAGATGGCTCACAGCAGCCTCAGCGCCTTGCCTCCCGGCCTTCTGAATGGTCCCACATCAGAGCTCTCCTGGGTGGTCCCAGTGCCGAGGCCTGGCCCAGCCCCACCCTGACACTGCAGCAGCCCCTCCCTGTCTCCCTGACTCTGCCTGCCCTCTCACAAAGCCTCCTCTCCTGCTGGCCTGAGGGCTCCTTGCAAAAGGTAACTGCTTCTGTCACTGCCACTCCAGGCTCAAACCTCNGGCCTGGCCCAGCCCCACCCTGACACTGCAGCAGCCCCTCCCTGTCTCCCTGACTCTGCCTGCCCTCTCACAAAGCCTCCTCTCCTGCTGGCCTGAGGGCTCCTTGCAAAAGGTAACTGCTTCTGTCACTGCCACTCCAGGCTCAAACCTCTCTGTGGCTTCCTGTAGCTCTCAGAATTAAACCCCTAAATCCTCACCCAGAGTCTCCAGGAAAAGTCCAAACTCTACGTGGTAGCCCAGGAGGTCCTGCCTGGTCTGACATCCACCACCAGCTCCAGGCGGACCAACTGAATGAGTCACCAGTCCCCCAGTGTCTCCAGTTCTCATACTCTGCACCAACGCCATGCTGTTCCGTGTCTGATGCAGTATCCTGGTGGACAGCGTGGTGACCCTAATTCCCTCCCTGGGAAGCTCTTCCAGACTCGTTGCAAAGAGTTTCTCTGTGGCTCCTTCCCACCTCCCGACTCTGAGCCCCTGCTCAGCATGTACCCGGTGCCATAGAAACCTCCACCTTGCGCCGTCATGGGTGGTCTTCTCTCCCTGGTGACCCTCTTGAGAGCAGGAGTCCCATCTTATTTATCTAGGGGCTCCCAGACGTGTCCTGGCGTAGACGCATTAATATGTATTAGTGATTACTGCTGTGATGAATATATTCTTCGAGCTCCCTCTGTGGCCTGGTGCCTTGCTCTAAGCTCTTGTATTAGTTTGCTTCTAATAAATCAAGCCAAAAGGAAAGATCCAGATGCTTCAGCTTCCTCCCCAACTCCCTGTGCTCCAGTCGGAAGGTGGAAGGCTTGAGGATTAGCAAGTGAGCAGTGGAGGGAAGGTCCTCCTCTCAAAAATGACACAGGCAGTTGGGGAGATAACAGGGCTCACCATCTCTAGACAGGCTCGTGAGTACACGCTCAGCCTGAAACAGTGTGGGTCTTCATTCCAAGGCCACTTTGTGGGTCTCAAGGGTCTGAGGCCCCCGCATGACCTTCCTTGAGCTCTTGTGAGTAGTCAGGACAGTGTTAGCATGAGGCAGGCTCTGTGCCCTTTTAAGGAGAGGTAGGACCCTTAGGAAGGGACAGAAAAAAAAATCCTAGCACAGGGTCCCTAAGAGTGCTGGGTTCTGCCTGATGGGTTGGCAAGACCTCACTTTAAGGATTTAACACTTTATCTTGAGGAAAGAGACTTACTCTCTGAGGCTAAGATCTTTGCTACCCTCCAACTCCCCTGGATAACTCCAGCTCCAATCACACATCCACCCAGTGGTTGAGCTGGCCCTACTTTCTGGAAGAAGAGAGGAGGCCAGAGATACTACTGGGAAGTGGGAACTTAACACTTCAGAGAAGAGAGACAGATGATAGGAATGCTGTGTGGCCTCAGGCAAGTGACTTTATCTTTCTGAGTCTCAGTTTTCTCATCTTGAAAATGGGTATAAGTTATACAAGCTTCTGAGATTCTACGTAGGAAGAATCTAGCATGGGGTCTGACCTCCCACTCTGTTCCACCCATGAGGGTCATTATAATGATATCTGGTGCAAACCCAACTGGCTTCTGAAGAGCAGGAAGACAGGACAGAGGGGAAGACAGAGGCCCAGAGTGGACAAAGAGCCTTGGCCTAGGCAGTTAGGGAACTTGAGACCATAGTCCCAGTCCCCTCCAATACCCACTAGACAGGCTCCACTTTAGACTCTGGGCTATAGGAGTGTAAACCCGACTCTGGTGACAATGATGTTCTGAAAATCAGAGATACCAAGGGAACATTTCATGCAAAGATGGGCTCAATAAAGGACAGAAATGGTATGGACCTAACAGAAGATATTAAGAAGAGGTGGCAAGAATACACAGAAGAACTGTACAAAAAAGAGCTTCACGACCCAGATAATCACAATGGTGTGATCACTCACCTAGAGCCACATATCCTGGAATGTGAAGTCAAGTGGGCCTTAGGAAGCATCACTATGAACAAAGCTAGTGGAGGTGATGGAATTCCAGTTGAGCTATTTCAAATCTGAAAGATAACGCTGTGAAAGTGGTGCACTCAATACGCCCGCAAATTTGGAAAACTCAGCAGTGGCTGCAGGACTGGAAAAGGTCAGTTTTCATTCCAATCCCAAAGAAAGGCAATGCCAAAGAATGCTCAAACTACCGCACAATTGCACTCATCTCACACACTAGAAAAGTGATGATTAAAATTCTCCAAGCTAGGCTTCAGCAATATGTGAACCGTGAACTTCAAGATGTTCAAGCTGGTTTTAGAAAAGGCAGAGGAATCAGAGATCAAATTGCCAACATCCGCTGGATCATGGAAAAAGCAAGCAAGTTCCAGAAAAACATCTATTTCTGCTTTATTGACTGTGCCAAAGCCTTTGACTGTGTGGATCACAATAAACTGTGGAAAATTCTTCAAGAGATGGGAATACCAGACCACCTGACCTGCCTCTTGAGAAACCTGTATGCAGGTCAGGAAGAAACAGTTAGAACTGGATATGGAACAACAGACTGGTTCCTAGGAAAAGGAGTACGTCAAGGCTGTATATTGTCATCCTGCTTATTTAACTTATACGCAGAGTGCATCATGAGAAACGCTGGGCTGGAAGAAGCACAAGCTGGAATCAAGATTGCCAGGAGAAATATCTATAACCTCAGATATGCAGATGACACCACCCTTATGGCAGAAAGTGAAGAAGAACTAAAAAGCCTCTTGATGAAAATGAAAGAGGAGAGTGAAAAAGCTGGCTTAAAGCCCAACATTCAGAAAACGAAGATCATGGCATCTGGTCCTGTCACTTCATGGGAAATAGATGGGGAAACAGTGGACACAGTGGTTGACTTTATTTTGCTGGGCTCCAAAATCACTGCAGATGGTGACTGCAGCCATTGAAATTAAAAGACTCTTACTCCTTGGAAGGAAAGTTACGACCAACCTAGACAGTATATTAAAAAGCAGAGACATTACTTTGCCAACAGAGGTCCATCTAGTCAAAGCTATGGTTTTTCCTGTGGTCATGTATGGATGTGAGAGTTGGACTATAAAGAAGGCGAAGAACTGAAGAAGTGATGCTTTTGAACTGTGGTGTTAGAGAAGACTCTTGAGAGTCCCTTGGACTGCAAGGAGATCCAACCAGCCCATCCTAAAGGAGATCAGTCCTGGATATTCATTGGAGGGACTGATGTTGAAGCTGAAACTCCAATACTTTGGCTACCTGACGAGAAGAGCTGACTCATTGGAAAAGACACTGATGCTGGGAAAAATTAAGGGCAGGAGGAGAAGGGGACGACAGAGGATGAGATGGTGGGATGGCATCACTGACTCAGTGGACATGGGTTTGAGCGGACTCCGGGAGTTGGTGTTGGACAGGGAGGCCTGGCATGCTGAGATTCACGGGGTCGCAAAGAGTCTGACACGACTGAGCAACTGAACTGAACTGATAACACAAAGAGTCTCCCTTTTCCTAGAGATCAAGAGAGACTTCATGGCTAAACAAGATACTTTCCAGGCTGCACAGAACTTCTGGCTCTAAAGGGTAAGACAGACACTCACTGGGCAATCACATAAATCCTTTCTATCATTAAAAATGATGGGTGCCACCAAAGGGTCAGGCACTGTTACCAGAGCCCAGCGGTAAGACACATATCCCTGTTCTCTGTCCTCACCAACCTTCCAAGCTGGAAGGAGCAGCAGAAGTTACTTACCTAATGAAAAAGCCAGGTTTATGGCATGATCCTGACCTTCCCCTGCCAATTCAGACCCCCCTATACTTCTCCTGACCTTCCGACCACAAGGAGGTAGCCGGGGCTGCTCGCATAGGATCCACCGCAGCCTCTGCTTCCCCTCCTTCGTGTGTCTCTCAGAATTATCGATTCTGCCACTGGCATGGCCAGGATAATTTTGCTCAGCTTCAAATACCTGGTTCTCATGAATCCCTTGCCCAGAAGGTTATAATGTTTCTCCTAAAACATGGGGGAAAGATTAAGCCTGCTTATGGTTAATACACACTGCACCATGTCCATCAAGCTGCTTGTCTGCTATTGAAAGTTCGCTATTAGATACTTATTTAAACAGCTTTCCAAGGCTTCCGAGGAAAGTGCAGCTATGCATTTTTTCCCCCTCCTGGCTGGCGAGAACGACTATAGATAAACATCAATTCGCTCCTGCAGATCACAGTCACAGTAAATAAATTTTTCAGGAAGCCTGAGATCCGCACAAAGGCTCTGCCAAGCTCCCATTTCACACAACATCAATGTTTGGCCTCCAAGAAATAAAAGCTCTAAGGTGCCCGTCACTAGGGCAAAATTATCAATTGTCAAGTCACTTTTAAGAGAGAATAAGGAGCATTTTTTAGGAGACATTTCCTCCTATAGGGAAAAAAAAAAGTGGATGGACAGTCATTACACCCACAAACTAACCACTCAGACTTTTCCCCTGAAAGCCCACGTGTCCATTCCCCAAACTTCTGCCCACTGCCCTGCTGCCCCTGGGCAGGCAGAAGTAGCCACAGCTCAGAGCAGCCCCTTCTGGCTGAGTTCAGTGACTTTGGTGACTCAGGCTTTGGGTTATTTTTACTTTTGTCAAAGTGGGTTTTTGTTGGGTTTTTTTCTAACTACTTTTAGAAGTGGCAGACAAGGCTTGTCTATTATAAAATATTTGTTGCAAACACACACACACACACACACATTCACTTGCTCACCACCCCACACATAGCTCCCGTCTATGTAAAAATCTCAAGTCTCTGTGGTGTGAGGGACAGGAGATGGAAGCTGAGACACCCTCGAAACCAGGGTTTATGTAATGCTCTGGGCTTTGTACTCAGCACTGTTCTGCTGGAGTCAGGAACTCAGAGAAGATGCCATTTTACAGATGGGGAAACCGCGGCACGGAGGAGCCTAAGGAAGGGAGAAGGAACCAGAGAAGTGGGACTTGGACACACCTGCATTTGAATCCTAGCTCTACCACCTACAGCCGTGTGCCCCTGGGCAAGAAACTTCAACCTCCTGGAGTCTCGGTTTCCTTCTCTGTAAAATGGGGACTGCAGCAGTCTCTGATCCACAGGATCACTGTGAAGATTAGCTTCTAAATACATACTCATTAGCTTCACTATAATGGGCTCAGACCCTTCTAAATCCAGTCGCTGGCAGGAACCCAGGCTGGATATGATAGGAGGGAGCACTGTTCTGGGAGNTACCCCTTGATGGCCCCATGGAGTTTCCTCCTGTACTGGAGGGGTTAGACTGGGAGTACAGGCCATCCAGCTACACTTGACCTTGGCCAGCAATGACCCCAGCTACGTCTCCTCCAGACCTTCGTGAAAAGGGCATGGCTGAGTCAGGAAATTTACCTTGGCAGCTTTCAGGCTGTAAATATCACTTCCTTCCCCTGAACAGCAACACCGAGGCTAACTTCCCGGAATTATTTATTGCCAACTGCCTCTTCCTGAGGCCATTCTCTGTATCAGCACTGTACCCAGTCGCCTTGCCCCTGGCTGGAGTGGGCTCAGTGACTCCTTTGGCAACAGGTGTGCCAAGTGAGGCTGGGAGTGGCTCCAATTAGCTAGGACATGGCACAGCCAGATACAGATCCCAGCTTGTTGGACTCCACCACCCGTGCCTCTAACCCAGAAGATAAAGAAGGCAGTAACACATGGAGAGGCTATGGCATACAGCAGGAGCTCCCTGAATACTGACGCTTGTTCTGGAACCTTCAGTTTGGCGATGGCACTGTTTCTCAGCACCTCTCCTGAGATAAGTGAGAGAACCCCAAACCAGTCTTTTACAATTAAAAGGAAAGAAAACCAGTAGACAGTATCTGTGCTAAACAGATTAGACTGTGGCATCTTTGAAAAACCACTGGACANAACCTTCAGTTTGGCGATGGCACTGTTTCTCAGCACCTCTCCTGAGATAAGTGAGAGAACCCCAAACCAGTCTTTTACAATTAAAAGGAAAGAAAACCAGTAGACGGTATCTGTGCTAAACAGATTAGACTGTGGCATCTTTGAAAAACCACTGGACAAAATAAAGGAGTTATATCTTTAATGCCAGGTGCCTTGTCCCCCTGGGAATTTTCATGAGCTCTGAGTCGGGGTGGGAGTTTGGGGGTTTTGCTGTTCACTGTAACGTGCTGGCTCAAGGAGCTTTCCATTTGACCCTCACTGGAGCCAAGAGATGGGGAACGTGGAAATCATCCCAAGTTACAGAGGAGACCATGAGAGGTAAAGGGGCCTCCCCGATGTGGCCCAGCTGAGAACCCAAACCAGAAATCTAGCTCACTCAAGATGCTCCCTCACTGGGCCCCTTGCCAAGTTCTGTCCCTTCCACACCAGACATTCATCAATGTCCTAAATTCAGCCACTTCTATCCAAGTGCACTCCCACACCTCTCTCTAGTCCCCGTGATTGCGCACCAAGATGCTACAGTAGTCTCTACTTGGGGCTCGCCTCTGCCCTGCTCTGCTCCGCACACCACCCAGAACTACTTTTCTCAAATGTAAGTCGATCCGTACCACTCCTCTGCTCAAAACCCTCCATGGCTCCCCATCACCCTCAAGATGAAGTCCAATTCTCACTCAATTATGAATCTCCCTGGGATCCCTTTAGCCTCAGTTCAGTTCAGTCACTCAGTCATGTCCAATTCTTTGTGACCCCAGGGACCGCAGCACACCAGGCCTCCTTGTCCATCACCAACTCCCGGAGTTTACCCAAACTCATGTCTATTGAGCTGGTGATGGACAACCATCTCATCCTCTGTCGTCCCCTTCTCCTCCTGCCCTCAGTCTTTCCAAGCATCAGGGTCTTTTCAAATGAGTCAGTTCTTTGCATCAGGTGGCTAAAGTATTGGAGTTTCAGCTTCAACATTAGTCCTTCCAATGAACCCTCAGGACTGATCAAATCTCCTTTAAGATGGACTGGTTGGATCTCCTCTAGCCTACTCTGTCTTAATAGAAAAAGAGATGGAGGGCCAGAGTGATTGGCCTCTGCTTGTTTAATGTTCAAGTATTACCATCCTGGTTACAGTTCCCCAAATGAACCTGCTCTAACCTCTGAGCCTTTGTACCCATTGTTCCCTCTCCCTGGAATGTCCCTCTGTCCTCTGCCTCCCACTTACCCAGCAAAGCCTAGTCATCTTTCAGCTCTCAGCTTAGGTGCTGTCTGTGGCAGAAAGCCTTCCAGCCCCTCTGGATGTCCTCTATTACAGCACACACCATCCTGCTCAGGAAACCAAGAGCTAAGCAGAACTTGAGCGCAGGAGATCACATGCCCCAAGAAGCCATGTCAGGGCATATAACTTGGAAGGGGCTTTGCTCCTTTCAACATACTCTGCTCAGAGCTCTGAACATCAGGGCAGTTAGGTAAGAGTTTCTGATCAAACCTCAGATGCTGCCAGCAATTTTTGTTTCTTGCAAAGTGTTATCAGTTTTCTTATTTAGTCTGCATTATCCCCATTTCTCACATGAGGAAAGTGAGGCTTGGAAAAGAGCAATCACTCACCCCAGGACACAGCCTGGAGATTTATAGGGCAAGGACTCCATCTCAGCGCCACGCACCTCACTGCAGAACCTGTGGCACATCGCCCTGAAAACAGCAGCTGGGCAAGACAAGTCAAAGGAACTATAATCACCACCACAGGATGCTAGAGGTGGGAAGGCCCACACCTCCACCTGGAACAACCTCAATTCCTTTTCCATCCTGTGCCTCAGTCTCCCCACCTGTAAAATGGGTGTAATGAAACCAGCACTTCAATGTCCTCGCATAAGCCAAAGGAGTGGGGAGGGGAGGGGGTCTTGCCTCCTGAGGTCAGCAGGTCACTTAGGAGCAGCCAGGTGGGAAGCCTAGGCTTACTCTCAGCCACCTCTTCCCTACCGAGTTGTCAGTCACTTTAGCAGTCACCTGCGGTGCCCACCTAAGGGGTCAGACGTCAGGTGACTGCATGAGGGAAGGGAGCTTCCTGGCTCTGCCAGCATCCAAAGAGCAGAGACTCAGGGATGCATGTCTAGAGGAAAAACCTCAGGCTTTGGGGCCAGACACTCCCAAGTTTTGTGTCTCCCCTCCACTGCCTGCCAGCTGTGAGTCTTCAGACAAGTCCCCTCACCCCTCTGAGCTTGTTTTCCTCCCCATAAAATGGTGACGTCACGTCCGTCTACTTCATGAAGCTGCTGTGTACACCTGAGTTAATGTATCACAGAATGAGGGTTCAGCCCATTGTATCTCTCATGATTAATGAAGGGCTTTCAGTCCCTCATTTTTTAACACTGAACTTCTTATTGTGAGATAACTGTAGATTAATGCAGCTATAACAAAGAATGCAGAGAGATCTCCCATACCTTTCATCCACTTTTCCCCCTGGTAATAACGCACCAAGTAACAATACAAAATCACAGGTAAGACACTGATACAGTCAACATGCGCAACATTCCTACCACCGTAAGGGGCCCTCACACTGCCCTTTTATAACCACACCTACTTCCCTCCCTGTTCCCATCCCTAGTCTGTTATCCATTTCTGTCTTCTCAAGAATGCTATATAAATGGAATCATCTAGTATGTCATCTTTTTTGAGACTGGCTTTTTTTACTCAGCATAATTCCTTCAAGATTTATCCAAGTTGTTAGTGTACCGTGTCTGGTGTATTTTATTGCTGAGTAGTGTTCCATGGTATGGATCCACCGTAGTTTGTTCAACCACTGACCAGCTGAAGAACATCTGGGTTACTTTCACTTTGGGGCTGTTATGAATACTGCTGCTGTGAACATTTATGTACAGGTTTTTGTGTGAACTTAAGTTTCCATTTCTCTGGGATATGGCCTTTCCCAGAGGAAATATTAAACCCCTACAGACATATAATTTCATTGATTCAACCAATATTTATTGAGTACCTACTATGTGCAGGAGCTGTTCTAGGTGCTGAGGACAGAGAGGCAAAAGAGGCTGACAAAGGCCCCTACCCTCTCAGGTAACACAGAACTGAGTAATTGTGCAGACAACTTGAAGCCCACTCTACAGCAATACATACAGAAATGGATAGAATTCTCTGATTAATGATAAAATTAGCACATGCTCCCATGAGTTAGGTCAAGTGTCAAATACTTGAGCGCATTTTCTCAAGGAAAATGCATTATCTTTCGGTTAAACCTGCACTGCCTGAAGATGAAACGACAAGTCAAGGAGCCAGAACACCCTGTGGCAACTCTTCATTCAGGGCGTTTTCTTCAGAAAGCTCCCTGTCATACTGAAACGAACCTACGATGTTCCCATTTCAAATGGCCTCCGGAAGCACCGACACCCTCGCCTGACAGCTTGAATTAACGGTAAGCAACATTTCTTGAGAATATTTACTGCACACACATTATCACTTTTAATCCTCCCAAACCATAAACTACTCCTGGAGATAATGGCACTACCAGCCCATTTTACAGAAGAAGAAACTGAGGTTACAAGAGGCTAAGGAACTTGCCAAAGGGCCTACAAACCGCTGAGCAGGGCAGAGGAAAGTGATTTGATGGCCTAAAAAAGGAGCATTCTTCCTCTCTTGGTCCTGCACCCACTTCTGTGATATTAACTGTCCTCCTCTCCCGGGCACCACATACCTCATTAAAGGCCCTGGGCAGTGATGGTTTCCAATATAAATTGAACAGTTCCTTACTAACTATGAAAGACCTAAATGCTGATCACCTCTAATTGATACGTTCTAAGCTGTCATCGTTATAAAAAGAAATAATCAGGTCAGCTGAACTCATTCCCTGTGATCACAGCGTTTCCGTCCTCAATGCACCTTTGGCCACCCGATTCCAGACGCCAGTGGACTCAGCATTTCCTCTGTCATGAGATAAACTCCATCTTAAGTCCTGAACTCCTGACATCCATTGCTCTTGTGACAATAAAAATGCCAGCTGTGATATAGTAGGAATATTTAACCTCCAATGTGACCAATATCCTCAGCAGTTGCAGAAAGGTTGTTTTTGCTCACTGACAAGGGGATTGGAAGCTAGGGGATGATTACTGTATGCCTACTGTCAGAGAGGCCCCAACCTGCTGCTGTGTTGCTTCTGGGTTAAGGAGAAGGAACCCAGGAATTATGCTGCTGGAATAAGGCTGGCCAAAGCTAGGAACCTCTGGCTTCCCCTTCTGTTCCTCAATTTCTGATCTCATGTGGTTAAGACATCTCCCCAACCAATGCCTGGCACAGAAAAGGATTTCTATCAACATTCCCACACTTGACAGCAAGGAACTGCGCATCTATTTTGTGCAGGCCCTTGTCCGGAGGTGGGGAGACGGAGGGGAGCAACAACACTTCTCAGACCTTGCCCTTAAGTGGAGGTAGATAGGCCCCAACACAATAAACAACCGATACACAATTACAAATTGAGACTAAGGTTGGGAAGAGAACCAAAGGGTGCTGATAGAGGAATCAAGGAGGAAAGCACGCTTTAGCAACAATGGTCAGGGAAAGCCTCCCTGTGGGGACAAAGGAGCTGAAGGAACCAGCCAGGGGAAGAGCATCCTGGGTAGAAGGAACGGCAGGTGCACAGATTCTGGGGCATGAACAAGCCTAGAGGATTTCAGAAACTAGAAGGATTCAGGGAAGTCTCTGGCTTGATCTTTTCTCATGCTCCCCTTCTCGCTCCCTCAGTCCCATCCTTACTCTCTTCCAAGATGTTCCTCAAATCTTCCTAACATATTTCCCCTTCAGGGAATGCCCAGAACCCCCTCCCACAGGTTTCTGCATGACCCGCTCCAGATGTGTGCTAGTAAACGCTTAACAACCAGATCTCTGGAAAGAAAGCTCAAACTGGCTGCATTTGCCAATTTCCATGGAGTAAATACTCTGACCCTGGCTGACTTCAAGCTACCAACCACCTATCACTGAACAAGGAGCTGGGAGCAGATGGGTATAACTGCTCTCTCATGAGACTGCACAAGCCAACTCCAGCACACCCCTGGCCTGCTCCCTCATTTCATTCAGGTTTTTAAATAACACCTCTTGAGAGAAAACTGTCTTCATTGCCCCCATCAAAAGCAGCACCCCCCAACAACCCCTATCCCCCCACCCTGGTTTACTTTCCTTCCCCTTCTCACACCCTGTATTCATGTGTTTCTCCAGCACCTGTCTCCCCTGACTAGTGGGGAAGCTCCATGAAGTAGGGAATCACTGGCATCCAGAACAATGCCTGGCACATAGCAGATGCTCAATCAACATTAAGAGGTAGAAGGATGATGAGAAGGCCCATGTGTCTGCGCTATGGTGACATGAGGGAAAGACAGGGCTAGCTCTCCTTGCCCATGGCTGGCTGACTCTGATGTTCACACTGACTTTCCCCTGGGAAGCTTCTGAGCAACTGGACAATGACACTGATTAGTGCTTTAAGATGCCTTCTTTGGATACTGGGTAGGGAGAAGCCCAGAGTGGGTAAAAGCTGAAACCAGGAGCCTCCTAAAGGTGCTTCAGTGGCAAAGAGTGAAAAAGATGGAGAGACACCCCTCAACTGCCTTCCAGGAGAATCCTCAGGACTGGGGGTAGGGAGGCATGGGGACCCTGACGACACCTTGAGGCCTCCCCACATCCCTTCCACCCAGCAGGAGCCTTTCCAGAAGGGGGTCGTCAGGGACCCTGGGTGACGGCAGACCCAGCAGGCCATCTGCCAACCCACCCACCACGTGGTTCCTCATTATACACTGCCAAGCCTTTGGAGCCACTCTCATACTGTTTGCTTTTAAAATAGAAGTTTCCTGTGAAATTGCAAATAATTCTTTGCTGAGAGTCCTTAAAACGTTCACAGGTATTTAAAATGCTATATAATCAAGTTCACAAAAATATAAAGTGTAAGCGTTAAAATACTTTAATGTTCTAATTAAAACCGACCACTTACGCCCTGGCACTGATTCCTGTTTACTATTTCCGTAATAGCCAGTGGCCTGCTCTGCTCTGGAAAAAAAAAGAATTTTTTTTTAATTGGCCTTAAAAAAAAGAAAAAGTTAAGTTTGCTCTATCCAGTGATGCACTGAAGAAACTAAACTCACACTCACAAAATATCCACAGGTTGCCAACTGCTAAGGTATGCGGGCTGGGGAGGGCATCTGTGGGCCTCCCAACCTGCTCCCCTGGAAGCAGGGACTGGGCAGGAACAGGAGAAAAGGGAGTGGACAACCTTTATATCAGGACTGTGAGAATGGCCACTACCCCAGACACTACCAACCACCCTACCTCATCAATCAGGTCCTCACTACTCAAGGTCTGGAGGGAAGCTGTACTTACGCATAAGGTTTAAGGAGGTGAGTCAAGGCGCTATCTGCTCCATAAACCCCAACCTCTGTCAAGCAGTCATGATGTCGCTGCTGTTCCCTCACCCGTCCCCTTGCAAAGGTCTACTCAACTTTCCATTCCTGGCTCAAATGTCACCTCCTCAAAGAAGCCTTCCTTGATTATCCTTACTTCAGTATTCGATGACATTGCCCTGTTGGCTGGTCTGCTCTCCCTGTTCTTCTGTGCCAAAGGATGGCCCGTCACCCTGGTCCCCACCAAAGTCATCTTGAATGAATATGTTCTCTGGACCAAATGTGGGCTGCCCTGTTGACAGCAGCTTGAGTGGTCGTTAAGCCCCACCCTCACACTTGGCTCCCAACACATGAATTCCCTTTCTGGCAGAGCGTGCCATCTGTAATCATATATTATCTATTTGCTTGTTCAATGACCCCTTCTCCTCTGCGCTATAATTTTATAGGTGTCCAGGACCCACCTTTGCACACATAGTAGGTGCTCATTAAATAACAGATTAAATGGTTTCTTAGGTCCATGAATCTCAGTCTTCTTTAGAAAAAAATGCCCATTTGGCTTATTTATTAGCTCATTCACTCATTCAACAACACCCTCCCCTTACCAAGGTCTCTCTTTGAGTTAAGCCCTGGAGATATCACAAGATGCATTGACCCTGGGGGCCCCCCAGAGTCCTTCACCCCAAAGGGTTCTGCTTCCTTTTCCATCTGCTCCAGTCCCATGGACCAGTCAGCTCCTGAGCCTTGGACATTATCCCCTAGAAGTCCAGGATCCAACATCTCTCCCCTCCATGGTCTCCTTGACCTTCTAATTCCCTGGCCTTCTGGTTCTTGTTCTCAAAGGCCTCTCACACCTGCACCCTCCCTCCTCATTCCTGCCCTGCTTCTGGGCTACCTCACTCATCACCAGCATGCTGGCTGCTCCCTGTTCCCATCCAATCTGACACAGTGGTTCTCAGCTGGGGCTGGCAACATCTGGAGACATTACTGACTGTCACACCTAGGGTGGAGGCAGCTGACAATCTGNTTCCCTGGCCTTCTGGTTCTTGTTCTCAAAGGCCTCTCACACCTGCACCCTCCCTCCTCATTCCTGCCCTACTTCTGGGCTACCTCACTCATCACCAGCATGCTGGCTACTCCCTGTTCCCATCCAATCTGACACAGTGGTTCTCAGCTGGGGCTGACTGTGTCCCCCAGGGGACACTTGGCAACATCTGGAGACATTACTGACTGTCACACCTAGGGTGGAGGCAGCTGACAATCCGGTGGGCAGAGGCCAGCGATGCTGCTTAACATCTTACAATGCACAGGACGTGCCCCCACAGGAGGTTCTCAAACACCTCTGCCCGCTGAAGTTTCAAATCCGGAAATGCCCCAAATGCAACCAGTTCAGGCCATCAGCCCTTTATTTGGCCTCCTTCCAATCCCTTTATTTTTGCCCTACAATGTACTATGGTTTCCACTTTCCCTCTTTTCTCTTTTCCCTTCCCCTCGGCTCAATGCAGAAGCCTGAACTGCTCTGTCCACAATGTAAGCAGAGACAAAGATGCTACCAAGCTACCTGCTGTCCCTGTACAGATGCCCCCAACCTGCCCGGGGGCAGTCCTGTTCTTGCGCAGCAGGTTGATTTCAAACGACAAGATAAAACATTCTCCAAGCTGAAAACCTAAAAACCTCCTGAAGAAAGCCAAACACAAATATCACCTATAATCTCCACTACCCAAAGAAAATGCAGAAGAGACCTAGGAACTCTTCCACTCAGGAGTGAGGGAGCTGGAACGTGTATACACACCTCCTGAGACTGAGGGCTGATCCCAAGAGTTACCCTGCACTTCTGGCCTGCTCACTCTCAGGTAGTGGTCTTAAGGTTGTGGACAGAAGCCCCCAGGGAACAAAGACATATCACCAGCAGGCGAAAGCTTGTCAGAGGACACTGCAAAGTCCCAAGAGACCGACATCAGTTCTGTTCATCTGCTTTTGCCTCGGCCTCAGGTTACACAGAGAACGGCCCCTAACCCCAGAATGAATTCTCATTGCATCCAATAATCGCCTCTCATTTCCATTTGGGGATCCCTGTCCCATCCCATCCCATTCCCTCCCAACTGCCGTGAACTTCTACTGTGCTTTCTTGACAAGCCAGCATCAGAATCTTCTTCTTGGGGGTAGAGAAGTCCCCCCTTACATGAATCTTGGTGGGAGGCCAAGTCGGTTTCTGTTGCTTGCAATTAAGAGTCTTGGATGGGGTTCCTCACATACTCTAGGGATGAAGCTCAAGACCCAGGTCTAAGCATGAACAAGTCTCACTCATCTGGCTGGAGAGGCTCTGGTTGTTCTGATCTACAAAAATTATATATAAAAAACAAAATAAAATTACACACTATATGCTGCTCAGCTTCAGTTTTTAGCCACATAACCATGTGCTGAGGACGTTTCCCTGGGACAATAAGTATCATCAGTCTTTCTCTTCTTAAAGAACATTTTCCATAATTTTTTTTTTTTTAAATGAAATCACATGAACTTTGCTTGGAACAATTTGGGACACTTCCTTGAGAAAGCTAGAATCCAACAGGGTACTTGCAAACCTCGCCAGACTCTCTGGGAAGATGACAGCCAAAGGCAAACTGGAGGATCGTGACCCCTGGTGATCCCACAACTGCAGCAGCTAATCAGGACTGATCACTGGGTTGTGGTCATTGGGTCCCAGACGCTAAATCCACTTCTCAAAAATCCTGCCATTACCAAGGCACCTTTATTATTCATTTAGTACTTATAACTACAACTAGAATAGGTCCTATTTATTGAAGAATTACTGCGTTGGGAGCTATACCAAGAATGCAACATCCATATCACTGAATCTTCACAGCAACTCTGTGATAGTTATTATCAACAGTGCCTCCATTTTAAAGGTGAGGAAAAACTTACCAGCAGTTTGTTGAGTACTTACTATGTACCAGGCACTGTTCTAAGGGCCTCACGCTGATTCATTTCATTCATTCCTTCAACAGATATTTGCTGAGCACCTACTATGTGCCAAGTCCCATTTTAGCTACTAGGAAGACAGCAACAAGCAAAAGAGGCAAAAACCTCTGCACCGCTGGGGCAACCGTTTTAAAAGGAAGAAACCAGTAAACAAGGCAAATAGTTAAGAGCATGTTAAATGCTAAGGAAGAAAAAAATATATAGCACTGAAGAGAAGAACGGGGTGTGTGTGTGGTGAAATTTTACTTAGGGTAGCCAGAGCAGGCCTCCCTGACCAAGTAACTCCTGAGTGAAGACTAAAGTGAAGGAGCAAGCTATGCTGACATGTGAGAAGAGAGAAAAGCGACAAGAAGGCCAGAGATCACCATCATTTCCATTTTACAGATGAAGAACTGAGGCCCAGAGAAAAGGCTGGCGAAAGGTCACACAGCAAGCAAGTGGATGTGCCAGGACTCCCACCAAGAACTTCTGTCGCTAGGTCAGATAGTTCTTTCCACTGAGATCCCTCGGTGAGCAATGATTTGTGCCTAAATTAAGATGCTTGTGAGAGCCTGCCTGTCACCTAGGAGAGATGGGAAGTGAGTCAGGCTTCCTCCTACATAGTCCCAAATCCACGTGGACACTCCCAGGCTTGAGCGCACACACAGGTGTGCATGTAAGCCCTTCTGCCTCCCCAAGAATGCAAGTGCAAGAACAGTGTCGCTGAGGGATGTGCAGCGATTAAGCTAATAAATAAAGCTGCCCAATCGATGGTTCCTGGAGCAGAGCACTGGGGAATGAGAAATTGCTACTCGTGTCAGGAAAATCCAGCTTCTCGAAGACTGACCAAATCTACAACCTCAACCAACAGCAACAGGTAAGAGGGGCTGAGCGGGGAAGAGAGGGGTTGGGGCCTGAGAAGGGGCTAAAGCCACCAGGTACAGCTCTGTGACTGCAGGCAAGTGATAGGCCCTCTCCGAGCCTTTTCTGTAAAAGAGGGGGTGGCAACACCAGTCATTGCTTCAAATGTCACTGTAGGTCCATCCGGTGAATGTCACAGCACATCACAAATAGCACCAGAACTCTGACCAAGTACCACACGCCTGTGGCATGAACTTAGAGGCTATGAGATGGTATAGAGGAGAAAGTGAATCTCCCACTCAGCCCACGTGCCCCTGCCAGGGGAAACCAACTACTGTTAGCAATGTCTTATGAGTTCTTCTGGAAAGTTCTATACCAACAATTATTCTCACTTGCTTGTATGTGCAAAGAGCAATTTGTCTGAGGTAACTGGCTTGCAAAAGGCAGTGTTCAGACTGGAAGCCCTCACATCTGATTTCTCAGCCCAAGGACCCAACTTCTGTGCCGCCCTGTTTCTAGCTGTTCCAGTCTGAAGTGAGTCTGGAAGACCAGTTCACAGATAAGCAAGGTTCCACCACAGAGAATCCCTCCACTCCCCCTGGGACCAGGCCACCACCAGCTTGGGGCTACAGGTTGGGGCCCCAGCTGGCCCAAGCACCCTCTCCTCTTCCTTAGCCAGCTGGCCACAGAGCAGAATTGCTGAATCTGTCCCCTTCTCCTCACTTTGTGTCCCTAGTCCATGCCCTCATCGCCACTCACTGGATGGCTACAATAGACCGCATTTCCTACGATCCACTAATCTCAGCTTGACCTTTTCTAAAGTAAAACTTGAACAAGCCACTTCTTTGCTCAGAACTTTTCCAGAGCTCCCCACGGCACTGCAGGTGAACCCAGTCTTCCTCCCACCTAACCTAGCCCGTTTGCCTGTCCAGTCTCCTCTTCTGTCTCCCTCCGTCCTGTCACCCATTCATCCCCCGCGTGTCCTTATCTGGTTATCCAGCACAGTTTCTACAAGCCTGAACCCCTGCTGCCCCTCCCACCTGGTGCTCTCTCCCCATTTCTGATTTCTCTTTACGCAGAGAGACTCTCCTTGATTACCACTGAAATGCTATGTTCTTGTTTTTTTTTTTTCTCAGCGTTTTCTCACAAAACTCTGCATGTTTCATAATTATATGCCTTGTTTTCCCTTCACTGCCTGCCTCTCCCTCCCCTAGACCAGAATGTATACTCTTTGTGGGCAGGAATCCTGTCTGCCTCAATAACAGCTTCATCCCTGATGGCCAGTGCAGTACCTGGCACACAGTGTGGGCTAAACTGTTCACTGAATGAATAAAATGGCCAGAAGCAACACCCTTCACAATGAACCTTCCATGCATCCAATCTGCTTCCTGGCCCACTTTCATACTATTGTTTTGAAAATCTCATAGAGGATAGGGCTGAAAACCTCAGTCACCCCCAGTGGTAAAACACCTCTGCCACCGCCCCTCCCCGCCCCCCGGTTATTGCCAGGACTCCCTTTGTCCTCCCTTCTTCTGTGCTGTTACATTAAGCAAAATTTCTCCATTGGCAAATAAATGCTTTTCCCATCAATAACCACAGATGACTAAATTAAACCTTTAGCTGCTGTTCTTATCTCTTAAACAGATCCATGGATTTCCCAACTAATCAGAAGGTGAATCAAAGGCTGCCATTTGAGGTGGGAGATAATCCGGTCAATTCTTCCAGGAGGAGGGACCAGGGTGGGAATTTGCGTATGGCCCCCAAAAAACAAACACTCTTGTAAATAAAGCCGGCCTCCATCCTGTCTCCACAATGCAACTCTTATTGAGTGAGTCAGGTGTTTGGCTGATTAAAAATTGATCCATTTCAAAATCTAATCAACAGAATAGGATTCTTTCATACGTTATCAAGAGAGCTGCTGACATCGAAAACCAAACCTGTTATTAACCCATGAACTCCAGTGACCTGCTGCTTGCCGCTCTGCAGGACCGTAAATTATTCAGTGGTCCAAGACCAGGGCTGGCGAGCCTGATGGATTTAGACGAGGGCGCAGTCCAGTGGGTTCAGGTCGATGGCATGGCCCCGCCGGTCCCCAGGGGCTGGGTCCCAGACACTCGGGTTTTTCATATCATGACTGCGAATACATTAGCCCGGTCCACCTGGGCTTCGCCATGGCTGTGCCTTTGACAGAAAAGCCTGTCTCAACTTCCCAAGCAGGGCAGGCAGGCTAGCCCAGGCCTCAGGGAGCTGCAGGCCTGGGGAACGATATTACCCCTAATTCCCAAGTTAATAAATTATTTTCTTTGAACTACAGAAAAGGAAAAAATAAACAAAGACAAGGGGAGCCTGGCTACATTTTGCAAACAGTTAGGAACAGGCAATACAGTCAGTTCAAATATTTTACCTCCTCGTGCAAGGAAGAGCTCTGTTGCAATGGGACTGTTTAAAGGAGGAGATGAAAAAAGCCAGTCATTGGCTGTTTATGTGTCTAGCAGGACCCACAGGGGCCATGGACTCTCTCACCAACTTCTGGACTCTTTGACCTTGAATTAAAGCTTCATTAAGAGCCATATCTTATAAAAACAAGAGCAGAGCAAATAAAGGATTTTTTAAAAGGACACATACCCACACCAAAGTTTCCATATTGCTAAGCAAGCAGGAAATCCAGCGGCAGCAAAGGCTGTACCTGGCGGTATTTGGGGGCCTGTGTTCCACAGCTGACCTGATTAGAAAGGATTTACAAGGGAAAATGTAAGAGTCCCAGGCAGGGCTGGAAGAAGACAGAAAACTGGGAGAAGACATCTGGACCGTCTGACAAAGGAGACTGAGGCAAGTCAGTTCCATGAACAAGCAGACCCCCGCAGAGTGTAGACACCATCATGGGCTCCTTGAAGCAGCTGCTGGGAGAACCAGCAAGGCTCTGTGGGCCACGCAGGTAAACAAGGTTCCAATCTCAGTTCTATATTTCCTGGCTATGTGAGTCTGAGAAAGTGACTCAATTTCTCACCCACCAAATGAGAATAACAAAACAGCCATGTATTTTAAATCCAGCTATGTATTTTAAGGTAACCTTTATATAAGGAAGTGAAAGTCGTTCAGTCGTGTCCGACTCTTAGCGACCCCATGGACTATACAGACCATGGAATTCTCCAGGCCAGAATACTGGAGTGGGTAGCCTTTCCCTTCTCCAGTGGATCTTCCGGACCCAGGAATCAAACCGTGGTCTCCTGCATTGTAGGCGAATTCTTTACCAACTGATCTATCAAGGAAGCCCTTTATAAGGAAGGCACATGGGAATTACTCAAATGCTCAACAAATGGAATCTGTTGTTTTTGTTGTTAATATTATTGCTATTATCACGCCAGGTGTGAATCAGCACCCTCTTCAACTGCACTATCCCAACCCAAATCCTGGGCCTTCATATAACGAGCAAATGTGACCTTTCTCTCCAGCACATCAGGCTTAGTGGGAAGCCCAGAAAGTACCTATAAAACGTGTTTAAGCTTGAAGGCCCAGGTCCTGGGTTAAACTTCAAGCTCTCCAACTTGCTGGCTTTCTAACTTTGAGAAAGTGAATTCATCTCTCTAAACTTCGGCTTTCAAAACTTTAAAAAGATGAGATGACAGTAATACAGATCTCTTGGAATTCACTTATTAGCGCAGTTTCTGGCAACAGTAAGCCCCAATTAATGCTGATCAGCAGCAGCAGCAGCATTATTCAGACTCAGTTTCCCACTTAATCAAGAGATTATTTTGTTCATTTACTAGTGAGAATTGAACCTGCCAGGGGCCTCTTGCTGAGTGGTCCTGGGCAAGTCACTCCATCTCTCTGATTCCTGGGTTCCTCACTAGTAAGGGTAAAACAGTGACAATATAAATTCCAAAAGACAAGGCCCCCCTCTGACTTCATAACAATACTATCCCCTCAGCCTGGAGAACAACGCCCAGGCTACAAGCAGCACTTATGAAAGGGAGAGAAACGAAGCAGTACCTAATCAGATGCGCCTGATGAGTTCTTTTCCAGAAAACATGTGTCCAGCACAAGCTGTCAGCGCCAAATGGGCATACAAGGAAGGTGAACATCTCCCTCTCCAGAGGCAAATCCAAACTCTGAAGACCTCCTTGTCGCTAGCGTAAGCCCCCAGCCTACCCCCGCCTAAGCAGCCTGGACACTTTGGCTCTGTTCCAGAGAGCATCCAGGAGGCCAGAGAGAGGCTGTCTCCCCAGCCAACAAACTCTTACAGACCACCAGGAATCCTCTCTTAAATAATAATATATTTATAAATCTGAGACCCCTTCTGACCTCTTCTCAAAGCAAAAGCATCCTCTGAAGGCCCCAGGATGTGATCATATTGATCTTGTCTGAGCTGTAATTTTCGTGGCTTTGAGTTGAGCAGACAGGGTCGGCCTGCCCAGATGGCTGCGGCCTGGCGGCTCTCGAGTGCCCAACAGCAGCTGGGATGAAAAAGAAATCAGAGCTGTCCTCCAAAGTTGGGGAGAGCAGCTGCTGCACGCCAGGCTGAGGGCAGAGTCAGGAGCTGGTGGCGGACATCTCCTCCTGCCCTCAGACCTGGCCTGGCATCCTCTGAAGGCCCGTGGGAGTGGAATGAATGGACCATGAGTCCCTGAGGCTCTGGTCTGGCGGGGCCATGGGAGAGGTGCAGTTCTGAATCCAGGCCCTGCCCCCTGGCCAGGCCAGACCTTACCTGGACAGATGGTGGAGTCTCAGGAGGCCTCAGGTCTGAGCCCAAGGGGCACTGGTGCCCCCAACAACGACAGTCAGAATCTAGCAGACACTTGGAGCTGAGAGACTTTCAGGCCAGCCAGGCCCGCCCTGCTGCCGGGGCTGCCGTCTACTGTTTACCCGCTGCCTGTTTTCCTCATGACAGGGCTTCCAAGAAGTGCAGACAGAAATCAATGCAGCTGGTCCTGGTGCCCAATCCCCCCACCTTTCTCTCCCGCTGCCAAAGTTCAGCTCCACTTCCTGTAAAGCTGGAGCAGGCTCTGAGCTGGGCAGCCGGAAATGGAGATGCCCCCCTCAATCCCCTGCCCAGGCTGGAGGCCTCAGGCAGGTGTCCCAGGAAAGGTCGGTCAAAGCCAAACCTTTATCTTCCCCTGCAGGAGAGAGCTGACCAGGAGGGGAACAGCAAGGAAGTTTTCCCTGCCCCACCTTCCTTCCACCTAGCACATCAGAAACACTGTTGAACAGGAGTTTACCCTAAAGTCTAGGTTCTGAGTCACCTGGGGCCTTGGTTAAAAATTCAGAGCCCTGGGGACTCGGTTTCAAGAGATGTAGGGTGGGGCCAGGATTCTGCACTTTAACAAGCCCCCAGGTGATTCAGTTGAGAAGCAAAGTTTGCGAAACCTTATCTGTGTGCAAAGATGCAGCTTCCAGAATGCTGATCACTAGGATGCTCAAAAGAGAAAAGACCCGAAATGAAAGAGGACAGCTAGATGAAATACAGGACACCGGATCAATTTGAATTCAGATAAACAACAATTTTTTAAAGTATAAAAACATCAAATATTGCACAGGATATACTTTTAAAAATATTTATTTATGTTACATCAGGTCTTTGCTGGGGCACACAGGATCTTCACTATGGCATGCAGGCTCCAGGGCACATGGGCTCTGTAGTTTGCAGCACGTGGGTTTAGTTGCCCCACAGCATGTGGGATCTTAGTTCCTCAACCAGGACTCAAATCCATATCCCCTGTACTGGAAGGCAGATTCTTAACCACCGGACCACCAGGAAAGTCCCTGCACAGGGTACACACGGTACTGTGTGTTCATGCTCAGTCATGTTCGACTCTTTGCAACCTCGTGGACTGTCGCCCACCAGGCTCCTCTGTCCATGGAGTTTTCCAGGCAAGAATACTGGAGTGGGTTGCCATTTCCTCCTCCAGGGGCCCTTCCCAACCCAGAGACTGAATCGATATCTCCTGCACTGGCAGGCAGATTTTCTACCGCTAGTGTCACCTTGGAAGCCCTGTACAGGATATACTTAGATTAAAAATTGTTTATCTGAAATTCAAATGTAACTAAGTATGACCATGTTTTGGCTTTTGGAAAATCTGGCAACCCAAACTGAAAACCACTTACCATTCCACACCAAAGAACTGACATAAACCATAGCTCATCCGCACAGGGAATATTTACAGCCGCTAAATGGCTAGCAGTCATCAACACAGCACTCACCATGTGCCAGGCCCTCTTCCACCTGCCTCACATTAATGAACCAGTATAATCTTCCAACAACAGAGGCCAGTATTATTGTTCCTGTTTGACAAAACAGGAAACTGAGGCACAAAGAGGTGAAGTCACTCAGTCAAAGCCACGTGGCTAGAGAGAGGCAGAGCCAGGGATTGAACAGAAGTTAGATTCCAGACGTAAGTACAGATTTAACCATCTCACTGTTCTCTAATGGAAAAATAAATAATAAAAGATACAAAAGACTTAACTCATGCAATCTAAGGTGGAATAATACTTACATCTGACTTCATTACATAAAATTATATATTAATTATAATACAGGCATTCGAAATGGTTAGGTCACACACAGCAGGCAGAAGTATGAACTGGAACAACCACTTTGGGGAAAATGCTGGCATCTACTATACTGAAGCTATGCAAATAATTCCCTGTAACCAGCAATCCATGCCTTGATATAAACTTTGGGTCTCCACCAGAGGCGATTTTGCCTACCCCTGAGGGGACACTGGGGACCCTTTTGATTGTCACAACTTGGGGAATGCCACTGGCACCTAGTGGGCAGAGGCCAGGGATGCTACTACGCATCCTCCAATGCCCAGGACAGCCCCCACCACAAAGAATCATCCAGACCCGCACGTCAGCTGTGTCAAGATCTAGAAATTTGATTGACACTCAAGAAAAACACGTGCACCAGTTCAACCAAGAGACACTCAGGCACCAAAGTTCCTAAAAGTGCTGTTAGTAGGAGCCCCAGATTGGAAGCCACCCAAATGCCCATCAACAGGAGAATGGATGAATAAACTGTGGTCTCCTCACACAATTGAATGCTAGATGAGAACGAGAATGAATGAACTGCAGCTACACACAACAATGTGGATGAATCTCAAGAACATAATGTCAGTGAAAGAGGCCATACAGAAAAGAGCACATGCTGGGTGATTCCTTTCACATGAAGTTCACAAACAGGGAAAACTAACACGTGCTGTTAGGAGTCAGGATGGGTCACCCTGGAGCATGGCTGGCAGTGGCTGGGAGGGGCTAGATGGGGCTTCTGGGGTAGGGGACAGGGAAGTTCTATTTCTTAATCTGAGTGATGGTTCCATGTTTGTGACAAGTCATTGAGCTGAACATGTAGCACCCATGTCCTTTTCTGTATGTTATAAAAAACAAAATCTAAAGAAATCATGATACAGATTTATCTCAGAAACTGGTGATTTTCATTTTCTTCCTTTTGCTTATGAGTACCTTCCTACAATTTCCACATTGAACATACTTTATTATTTTTTAAAAAATAAATGAGTAGGTCAACAGCATATGCTGTTTATTCATCAGAAATTTGCTGACCCCTGCCATGTGCCATCCCCAGCATGGGGCCCTTGGGGTGGCAATGAGGGGAGGTGGGAGGGGGCCTCTTTGCCCTCAAGGAGCTCACAGTCGTGGTGAGGGCAGGGAGCAGATGGAACTATAACCCAGGTCTGGGCCCCAGCCAGCCAGTAGTCGAGTATTTCATCTGTCCAGCCCAGCATTTTAAACAATTTGAAACCCCTGCTGCAGGGCCAGATAGCCCCACCTGTCTGGCATTCCTGCTCCCCTACCAAACTTCCTCCTGCTTACCCAGGGCTGAACCCATCACTGATGTTGCCTGCCTGCCCCCATGCTCATGGAAGCTTGCCATTCTCCAAATTAGACACTGCAATCAGCACTGGACAGAGGAAACAAAAACGTACAGGGGTAAAGAGGCTGGGGGAAGGGGGTCAAGGGACTTGCTTTTGACAGGAACATAGACACACTAAGAACAAAATTTGCTGTTGTTCAGTCGCTACGTTGTGATCCCATGGACTACAGCATGCCAGGCTCCTCTGTCCTCCACCATCTCCTGGAGCTTGCTCAAACTCAAGTCCATTGAGTCAGTGATGTCATCTAACCATCTCATCCTCTGCCACTCCCTTCTCCTTTTGCCCTCAGTATTTCCCAGCATCAGGGTCTTTTCCAATGAATTGACTCTTCGCATCAGGTGGCCAAAGTACTGGAGCTTCAGCATCAGTCCTTCCAATGAATATTCAGGCTTGATCTCCTTTAAGATTGATTGGTTTGATCTCCTTGCAGTCCAGGGGACTCTCATGAGTCTCTCCAGCACAACTCGAAAGCACCAAGTCTTCGGCACTCAGCCTTCTTTATGATCCAACTCTCACATCTCTACATGACTACTGGAAAAACCATCACTACATAAATAAGTTTTATTTTGACCAACTTTGGGGTAGAGGGACTATCAACCAGGAAGTCTTAAAGAGCAATGACGGGCCATCAGAGAGGGTCAGCCAGGGTGAACCTGGAGAGGTGCGCAGCAGCTAAACTTCACTGAGCACTTGCTACGTGCCAGGCAGCACACAAGGGAGTGTGAATTGCTTTACCTGTATTGTCTTCACTAAACCCAGTGACCCCACTGGACAGATGGGAAAACTGTGAGGCTCAGAGAATTGACGAGGTTGGCTCAGTGAGGATGGCAGAGCTGAGATATGAACTTAGACCAGGCCTGACTCTAGAGCTAATTCTTTTTTTGGCGGGGGGGGGGGGGGGGGAGGTGGGGGG
>SJYA01002329.1:909986-974431 GCA_006410615.1 Neotragus moschatus
GGGGGGGGGGGGGGGGGGGGGGGGGGGGGGGGGGGGGGGGGGGCAGAGGTGAAATAGAACAGGATAGCTTTACTACTCTGCCAGGCAAAGGGGGGCACAGCAGGGTCCTCCCTTGAAAAACTGTATGTTCCCACCAGAGCTACACACTTAAACATGAGATTGCCCCCTACTCTCCCATAGGAGAGCCACGATGCCATGTCAGCACCCTTCTCCTCTCCTCTCAGGGGTCTGCCCGGAGCTAGCAGACCCCCAAGGAAGCGCACAAGTCAGGAAAGAGAGGGACAGAGTGGAACCAGGGAGGGCAGAGCAGGTGTGCTACAAAGCACCGCTGCAGGGCCCTGCGGGGAGCGCAGCGGAAAATGCCAGCTGCTCCAACCAGCATCGCCTTTAATCTCTTCAGAAAAGGGATGCTGCTCCTGGGTCCCCAGAGAGCCTAAAGTTTGGGCTGAAGGCTTTCTGGAGAAAAAGCTGTTGCCGGCATCTCCACAGCCACCCCGGGTGACGTCTGACACTCCATCGCGGCACTGGCTGACAAGCGTCTTCAAAGGACAGAAATCGGCAGCTTTTGCGGTCTTTTGATACAGATGTCATTCACCCACAGGAAGCGCTCTCCCCGTGCTTTGTGAGAGTTATTTTGGTTTAAGGAAGCCAACCCAAGAGCAAATCCAAGAAAGAAATCAAAGGAAGGGATGGGAAAAGAGCAACTCTGGCAAAAATGAGAAAAAGTGGCATTTGGGTAAACTGCACACAAAACAATCTTTTTCAAGATGATCTTTTTTGAGATCAAGGATGAGGGGGGAGAACTGTGCTGAATGTCAGCAGGTGTGGTGGGCTCAGGAAGATGTATGTATGGGACTTTGTGGGAGTCTGTGGGCCATGTTTAAAGAGTAAGCAAAATCCATTCTCAACGAGCCAGACTTGCTGGGCTTACATGTGACTAGCGAGCAGGACAGGTGACTCGTGCCTGCTAGGGGGTCCCCAAGGGCTTCTCTGAAGAGAATCTGTGACCCGAAGGGAAGGAACAGCCTACATCTCCTGATGCTCCACGTGGGAGCTTATCTCTCTGGGTAGTTTACTGACACAACCGCGGCTGGGGCGCTGCCCAGTCCCTCTCCAAAAGTTCCTACAGTCAGTGCAATTCTGCCCAGAGCTGTGTCCAGGCATACCATGTGGCCTCCCTGCTCCCCCCTCCTCTGCGTGATGTTTTTCAAACAACAGGGAACATCCTGCACCACCGCACAGGTAGGCACCAGGCTGGGTGGCCGATGTGGCACACGTCTGGTTCACCTTGTAGAAATCTGGCCATGGAGAATGGAGTGGCCGAGAGTTCCCAGAACACTGCATAGGCAGAACTGTTTTGGAGGGTATTTCTGGTTGCAGGCGGCAGAAATTAAGTCAAAGAGCATAACATTCCCATCTCCCCCAAAATCCAAAAAATAAAAAACACGAAGNGAATGGAGTGGCCGAGAGTTCCCAGAACACTGCATAGGCAGAACTGTTTTGGAGGGTATTTCTGGTTGCAGGCGGCAGAAATTAAGTCAAAGAGCATAACATTCCCATCTCCCCCAAAATCCAAAAAATAAAAAACACGAAGTGGGCTCCTGTAGTCAAACCACTAAGAGATAGAGAAGGTGGCCTCTGGGACAATTCAACCAGAGTCTGTCTCTCTCCATATCCTGACTCAGCCTCTCCTTACAGGCTGGTTTCACTCTGTCCCCATGAGGCTGTCGGCAATCCTGGCTACAGGCAGCTCTAGGCTTCCCCCCTTCTAGCAGCTCAAGCTAGAGAGAAAACAGAGACTCCCCTCTCTGCTTCAGCTGAAAAATCCAGGGGCACTCTTTGGCCCAGCTTGAGTCATGAAAACAGGAAATACCCCTGACATACCCCTGAGTAGTGACCAGTCACCTTAGTCAGGGGGGATGGATATTCTGATTGGCAGCTCCCCCTCCTCTCCAGGGTGAGTCACATGACTGAGGGGAGGAGGCAGGAAGCAAGGAGAAGGTCATCACAGGAATGGGGAGCAGCTGGGCAGATACCCCAAGGTGTATCTGCTGCATGCTGAGCAGTGACGCCTGACTGCTGCCTGATTTTGTCATGTCAGTGAGCACCTGACTTCTAGTCCTTTATCATGAGACACAGACTCACGACAGCCATTTGGATCACACACACTGGGCCAAAATCCACTGGGCACTCACAAGGTACCAAGTACTCTGCCAACTGCCTTCCATGAATAATCTCATTTGATCCTTACAGCAACCCTCTGTCAACCCATTTTCCGGTCAGAGAAGCTGATGCCCAGAGAGGCAAAGAGCCTCGCCCAGGATCACACATACAGCTTTTAAGAGGCAAAGCTGGTTGTTGAAACTGACTCTGGTGGATGTCAAAGCTAGTATTCTTTTTTTAAAATTGAAGTATAGCTGATTTACAATGTTGTTCATTTCCTCTCTACAACAAAGTGATTGTTACACATATATACACCTTAAAAAAACCCTTTCCCACTACGGCTTATCACAGGATATTGAATATAGTTTCCTGTGCTTTACAGGACCTTGTTGTTTATCCATTCTCTGTGTAATAGTTTGCATCTGCTAATCCCAAGCGCCCAATCCATCCTTCTGCCACGTCCCCTCCACTGTGGCAACAAGTCTGTTCTCTATGTCTGTGAATCTTTCTGTTTCATTTGTGTCCTGTTTGAGATTCCACATATAAGTGATGTCATACTTGTCTTTCTCTTTCTTACTTCACTTCGTAAGGTAATCTCGAGGTCCATCTGTGTTGCTACCACTGGCATTATTTCGTTCTTCTTTATGACTGCCTGGAAAATCCTACGAACGAAGGAGCCTGGTAGGCTGCAGTCCATGGCATAGCTAAGAGTCGGATACAACTGAGCGACTTCCCTTTCACTTTTCACTTTCATGCATTGGAGAAGGAAATGGCAACCCACTCCAGTGTTCTTGCCTGGGGAATCCCAGAGACGGGGGAGCCTGGTGGGCTGCTGTCTAGGGGGTCGCACAGAGTCGGACACGACTGAAGTGACTTAGCAGTAGCAGTTATGACTCAGTCGTATTTCACTGTATATATGTACCATATCTTCTTTATCCATGCATCAGGAGATGGACACTTAGGTTATTTCTATGTCTTGGCTATCTTAAACAGTGCTACAATGAACACTGGGGTGCATGTATCTTTTTGAATCAAAGTTTTGTCCAGATATATGCCTAGAAGTGGGACCGCAGGATCATACAGCAGCTCTATTTTTTTTTTTTTGAGGATCCTCCATACAGTTTTCCACAGTGATGTAACAAATTATATTCCCACCAACACCGTTGAGGGTTCCCTTTTCTCCACACCCTAGCTAACATTTATTTGCAGACTTTTTAACGATGGCCATTCTGACTGGTGTGAGAGAGTACCTCATTCAGTTCAGCTGCTCAGTCATGCTTGACTCTTTGTGACCCCATGGACAGCAGCATACCAGGCTTCCTGTCCTTCACCAACTCCCAGAGCTTGCTCAAATTCATGTCCATCAGGTCAGTGATGCCATCCAACCATCTCATCCTCTGTCGTCCCCTTCTCCTCCTGCCTTCAATCTTTCCCAGCATCGGGGTCTTTTCAAATGAGTCAGTTCTNCTACGTCTTAGTTGTGGTAAGTGGGCTCTTCGTTGCAGTGTGCAGGGTTTTCTCTAGTTGCAGCACACAGGCTCTAGAGCACTTGGGTTCCGTAGTTGTGGCACACAGGCTTAGTGGCCCCCACAGCAGGTGAGATCCTGGCTCCCTGACCAGGGATCAAGTCCACATCCTCTGCATTGTAAGGCGGATTCTTAACCACTGGACTACCAGGGAAGTCCCAACCTCACTGCAGTTTTTATTTGTATTTCTCTAATAATTCAAAGTTAGCATTCTTAATACTGACCCCATTCTGACCCCCAGAGAAGAACACTCCCTTAACGAAGCACAAGGGGACAGAGGCAGGCCCCCAGATACAGTGAGCACAGAATGGTACCCTCTAGCACAGAGATACTTGTCACCTGTACAGAGCTGAACTCCCTTCTGTCACTCACCCAGGGCCTGCCACCAGTGGGTGATGAACAAATATTAGCTGAACTGGATCCAAACCCTGGAAAAAGTTAGGATGGAGAGGCTCCCCAGGGGATGTTTGGCCTCTGGTCTCTGTGGCCAGAGAGTGATACTCCCTGTGACCACAGAGTGACAAGGTGGGCCTTGAGTCCAGGGCAAGTGACAAGTGTCAGATCACCTGAGAAGCAGAGGCACTGCCAGACGTTCTAAGGAAGGGTCCCAAAGGAGAAACTCAATCTTCCACGACACTGGAAGGACTTCGTGTCTGGTAATACGGAGACAAGATAACCTGAAATGCGCGCACTACACAATATCCAGAAATAATGGATGAAACATACCAACACCCCTTTGAATATATAGGTCAGTTCAGTGAGAAAGTTAAGAGAAATTCTCAAGGGCCAAAGCTAAAGAGGAAACTGAAAATCAGAGTGCTAAGTATGTGAACTAATACTTCAGTGCCCCTGACAATGAAAGGGTGGGACGGGTGCCCATTTTAGTCCATAGATCTTCACCCTCGGTGAGAGTGGGTCAGGACACATCTATCCACTAACGCAGAAAGAAGACAACAATGGGATTTGATCTGTCTTGGCCCTGTTTCTAGATTAGAAAACCAAAAAGCAGTTTTCCCTGGTAATTCATAACCAAAGGTCTGCCCTCATATGGGTTCACAGGTCAATTTTATACTGCCCTTCAAGTTCTCAGACTCGTGTACACCAGTATCACCTGGACACACAGATTTCCGGGCTCTACCCGCTGAATTCCTAATTCAGAAAATCAGGGATGGGACCAAGAATTTTCATGTCTAGGTTCTTAGATGCTTTTGGTCCAAGGGCCACACTTGGAGAACTATTGCTGTCAATCAAGCAATTAACATACAAAAAGTAATTTTCCTCTAGTAATACCCCCAGACACTAAGCAAAAGTGAATACAAAATCTCTAGAGCAGGAGTGAGCCAACTATGACCGCAGGGCCAAATCCCACCCGCCTGCAGGCCAAATCCAGCCACATCCATTCAGTTACTTATTTCTGGTTGCTTCTGTTGCACAATAGCAGAGCTGAGTTGTTGCATCAGAACCCACAAAATTAAGAATATTTGTTACCTGGCCTTTACATAAAAAGCTGGCCAACTTCTACTCTAGAGGTCACCCAGGCCACACAAAATTCCCAGAGATTCAATTCTCCTAAAGATGAGCTTAAAATCCAAAATTACAAAACACACAGGAAACAGTCTACTATGTGTGAGAATAAATAGACACAACTAGCAGAATCAGATATAAGAACTTCAGATAAAGGAATTGTAATATACAGATTATAAATGTAACAGAGGGGCAGAGCTTACATTTAGCAACTCTGAGGTCAATCAAGTGTGAGNATTCTCCTAAAGATGAGCTTAAAAGCCAAAATTACAAAACACACAGGAAACAGTCTACTATGTGTGAGAATAAATAGACACAACTAGCAGAATCAGATATAAGAACTTCAGATAAAGGAATTGTAATATACAGATTATAAATGTAACAGAGGGGCAGAGCTTACATTTAGCAACTCTGAGGTCAATCAAGTGTGAGATCCACTGTGTGCCAGGCTTTGGGCCAAGTGTTTTTACACGGTCCAAATCCTTTTCACATGAAGAACTCCAACATCAAGTATGAGACTGAGACTCAAAAATGTTTCGTCATCTTCCTAACTTTATACAGCAAATATGAAAGACAGCCAAGATGAAACCTAGGCTTTGGCCAAAACCCAGTTCTAGAAGGTTCTAGAGCATCTGACTCACCTGGTGATCTACAGTAGGGGCTGGGAGCTCATAACTTGCAGTACCCAGCTGAATATGGAGAACCCAACAACCTCCTGAAACTATATGCAAAATGCTATATGTCTCAATCAACAGTGCTCCTGAAGAGAGGATACATAGCTTTCATCAGATTCTCAAAGCCAAAGAACCCCACAGATAGCCAGATCCAAATGCAAACCTTCTTGCCGCACCACACCAGAACCCTGTTAATAACTAACATTTCTCATGCATGATGTTAAGCACCATTTGAAATTTGTAAGAATATGCTTGTTTAAATCCCACACAATCCTGCTGCTGCTGCTGCTGCTGCTGCTGCTGCTAAGTCGCTTCAGAAGTGTCTGACTCTGTGCAACCCCATAGATGGCAGCCCACCAGGCTCCCCCGTCCCTGGGATTCTCCAGGCAAGAACACTGGAGTGGGCTGACATTTCCTTCTCCAATACATGAAAGTGAAAAGTGAAAGTGAAGTCCCTCAGTCGTGTCTGACTCTTAGCGACCCCATGTACTGCAGCCCACCAGGCTCCTCCATCCACTCTCCAGGTCTTTGAGGAAGTACTTTTTATCATCCCCATTTTACAGATGAGAAGACTGAGGCTACAGAAGGGTCAAGTAAATTGCCTGGGGTCCCACAATTAACAAGTGGCAGAACAGGAACCTCAGAGTGGAACCCACTCACCTGCACGCTTTAACCCCTGCCACAGTGCCTCCTGCTGCATGCAGTAAGCAGCCATCCAGTTCTGAAACCAATTACTTATCTATACAAGTTTGGAGGGCCTGGGTTCTCTCCTATCTACCCTGGAGCCATTTCTATGCACAATAAACATGAGGGTACCTCTACTCTCATTTCAGAGCAAAGCTCCCTCCTAATCCCAACCTTCATGTCCAGAAAAATATTTTAAGGCCAGCCAGACATGAATAGGACACTTCTCCGAGTGTAAGCATTACCCTGTCCCCCACCACCTTGCCTGGCACCAGCCCAGACACCAACTACCTACTTGGCTGCTGCTTTGCTCATCTCCAGCGTAAACACACATTTACCCAATTTTTCAGAATGAGCAATATTTACTCAACAGCCCAGAATGGCTCATATGGAACTATTAAACCCCATTGCCTCAGTCTGCAGCTTGGAGTGCGATAATGAATCAGTATTTTGGAGTGATTACGATGCTAATAAGAATGTGTGAGGCACAGAATATCACTATGCAGGGGCAGCCGCCAAATCCCCTGGACTCCCTGCCTTCGAACTTCTCATTCGGGAATTCCTCCATTCCAGAGACCAGCCTGCCTGGGACCCTCCAGCCCCCGAGGCGGGCCATGCTTGAGTTACCAGAACACAAAGCAGATGGAAAACAGAAGCCTACCATTTTGCAGAGGGCGGGCCCCGCTATGCCAGCCCTCCGCAGAAACATGGGGAGTGACGGTGCCCACCTCCTGACAGCCCCAAAGGCCCGGAGCTCCCTATTCTGGAAGGACCTAGAGTTACAGCACAGCATTTCACACACTCAAACATGCACAAATATTGGAGAAAAAAACACTTGTTCCCTCAGGCTGCATGCCTGAAGCAATGTTGGATCTGGTGGATTTTTTTTTCTTTTGGAGCTTTCTCTTTTCACAAGCCCCTAGGTAAATATAAGTGGCAAAAAGAAAGCATATATCTGAATGTGGTGAGGCCTCTCCTGCTCCTCTCCCCATCTGCCCAGAAAAATCACTCTACTCCTGTCCCTGCCTTGACCTGTTCCATCCTGTACACGGATATTTTCTGGATGCCTGGAAAGGCCAGGCATGCACTTTTCAGCCAGGGGAGAGTGGTGGGTGCCGCTGAGTCTCCAAACCCCTCCAATTCTCCTCTTTCACCCCTCCAGTGCCCACCTCACCCAGTAGTTCCCCTCTGTTTCAGAATAAAGACCTCAGCAGGGTCTACGAGCCCCATTTGAGTCAATCCTGTCTAGCCCACCTCAGCCACACTTCTCAGAACCAGAGGTGTGTCTTCCCACCCGAGGGCCTTTGCCTGTGTTGCTCCCTTCTTCTGCCTGGATGACTGTGGCCCCCCTTCACTTGGCTAACTCAGGAGTCCTTCCTTAACTTCTGGATTAAATCTGTTATACAGTATCATCATTCCTAGATCATTTCCTCCACAGCCTTTTACAGGGTTTGCAAGTTTAAATATGTGTGATTATTTGATTAATGTCAGTCTCTTGAGGGATTTCACTTCTAAGCACCGTAGAGACCAACAGTGCCATCAGGGCGGACAGCATGTCAGTGCTGATCACCAGGGCATCACAAGGGCATAGCCTGGGACCTGGCACATAGTAGGTGCTGGATAAACACCGATGACGGATTGACTGAGTGAATAAATTCCTGAGCCCCAGCCCCTCCCCAACTACTTCCTTTGGCTGTTTCTTCACTGAGCTGGACCTCATAGCTTTTCAAGCCTTTTCTACATGGCCCTGTCTTATCTACTGCAAAGTGTCACATTCACATTACAAGCACCAAATAAATATTTAATCACAATAAAATGCTTGTGGATCTTCAACCAGAACAGCCCTGTGCCCTCTCCTTGGTTTGGCTGAGTGTTCAGAGTGTTTGTGTGTGTGTATATCTATATTTCTACACAAGAGTCTTCAACAGAAACATACACACCAGCACAGGCAGAAAAGATATACACATGAATGTGTCCATCACATTCATTTGAAAAGGGTTAAGTGAGAAGCCCCTGCACGCTAGGCACAAGTGCTAGAGGATGAAACAGACTTGCTATGGTCTGCACACGAGCTGGCTACGTGTTAGTCCTCAGTTAAATGCTTCAGGCCAATTCACTGATCTAATCCAACAATGCTTCCTGAGAGAGGCTTTGAGGCTCTGAGAGACAGAGACGCTGAGGCACCGAGGAGAGAGCACTGGCCTGAAGTCTCACTGACAGGAACAGAATTTGAACCCAGGATTACTTGTCTTTGGAGCCAGATTTTTGGTCTTGAGAAAAGAGCCAAAGGCATAAAACCAGAAATGCAATTTTTTTCCCATAACTGGAGTGCTTTAAAAAACACCTAGAGAGGCCCAGGGACATGGTCTGGCTGAGAAGAGAGTGATCCGTTCACTTCATGGAATATTAGACCAGTGAAACACGAGATCTGAAGACAACGATGATGTGGAAAAGGCCAATGCCAGTGTTAAACGAAAAGACCACAAAACAGAAGTAGCCATACTTCTGATGGCAAACCAGGAAGAGCAGACGGAGGCACACCGAAGCGCTAGGGGAGCCCGTGTTGTCGGCATCTTCTTCCTCCTTTTCTCGTTTTAAAATCCTCCACGTGGCAATACAGCTTTTATAAGGTGAAATTAATTTTTAAAATCCCTTCTTTTCCTTTCAGTCACAAGATTCCCTGATAATCCTCTGTAGCCAATGCCTTCCTCCCTACCCCCAAAACCAAAAAGCTTTCTTCAGCTCTTCTTGGTCCTCTAACAACTCAGGAAGGAAGGAAAACAGGAAAAAGAAGGCAGAGACGGCAGGAAAAAGAAGACCTGGTGCTACTGCATGCAGGGATCCTAGGGATGCAGAACTGGGGAGGAATGTGTGTGTGTGTGTATACGCACCAGTGAGTATATGTGCATGTGTGTACAAGGATCCTAGGGATGCAGAACTGGGGAAGAATGTGTGTGTGTGTGTGCGCGTGTATGTATACATACCAGTGAGTGTACGTACACATGTGCAGGGATCCTAGAGATGCAGAACTGGCAAGGAGTGTGTGTGTGTGTATTCGCACCAGTGAGTATATGTGCATACTTGTGCAAGGATCCTAGGGATGCAGAACTGGAGAGGAATGTGTGCGTGTGTGTGTGTGCGTGTGTGTATACATACCAGTGACTGTATGTACACATGTGCAGGGATCCTAGAGATGCAGAACTGGCAAGGAGTGTGTGTGTGTGTATGTGTGTGTGTGTGTGTGTACGGGCCAGTGAGTGTATGTGCATATGCGTGCACGTAAGTGCATGCGTGTGTGCCTGTGGCTGAGGATGCTGTGGGCCTGTGGCTTTCTAAGCAGTCTCACCCACCAGAGCCTGGCTTCCACACAGCTACAGTGAGGAAAATCCCAGAGCCACCTCCAAGTAGGGGAGGCACCCCAAGGCAGAGAAATAGCAGGTGTCATCACTTGCTTTCTTTCTAAGGCCTCGAGCTCCTCTGGTTGGAGGAAATGTGACTGTGTCATTTCCCTTCATCTTTATCACTGACATCTGGCCACCTGGAGGATCAAGTGGGTTACAGGGAGAAAAGGGGAAGCAGGCATCAAGCCTCTCTGTTCCTGACGGCAGCTGCAGCAGCCTAACTCCTGCCCTGGCTCTCGGAGAAGTAGCCTTGTCTTGTCCACACTGCACGAGGCCACAGGCTCCAACGGAATCTCCCAGAGTGGGCTGGGCCAGGATGGGTCTGAGCAAAGTAAAATTTGCTCCTTTCAGTATCTTCACATCAAATTCAACCCCTACTTCTCAGTGAGGTCCTGAAAGTTTAGGAGTTGCTCCTCAAAACTTTCTGGGAGCAACAAAAATGTTGTGCCATCAACAGGTATTTATTGAACACCTAAGATGTGCCAAGCTCTGTGCATGTGACAAGACTCAACAAGACAGACACAAACGCTGCCTTTGTGGGTCTTAAAATAAAACAGACAGGGCAAGGAATCCCAATGAACTGTGATGTAATAATTATGGAGGAAGCCCCCTGATCCTGCCAGAAGGTTCAGGAAAGCCTCCCAGCTTGGAGATGTGAAGGATGAGGGAAATCTGTCAGGCAGTGATGGCAAGAGAATTCCAGGAAGGAGGAACAGTATATGCAAAGTCTGGAGGTAAGAAAGCATAAGGAATTTGTGGACCTGATAATAATTTAAGTCTAGTTGGGGAGCTGGTGACAAGGAAGTGTAGTAAGAGATGAAATGGTGGAGGCAGACACACGTGGGAGGAGGTAACCACAACAGGTCTTGTAAGCCAAGGTAAAAATTTGGACTTCATCCCTTAAGCAACAGGGAGTCATTGAAAATTTTTAAGTGGAGGAGAGGGTGTGGTGACCTGATTTCACTTTTCAATAAAGCTCACTCAAGGTAAAGCTCAGGGTCCTCAACTCTTGGTTTCAACTTCAGAATCAAGCAAGGGCATCACCATGTGACCTAAGTCACTGCCACTTCCCCACATGGTTTCCTGGGGATGCATGCCTTCTACACAGAGTCCTGTTACTCACCAAAAAAACCATGAGAGCTGGGACTGATGCCTGGAATTCTTACCCCAGGCAACACCTCTCCAACCCTCAGTCTTGCCCATCTGAGATAAGACTCAACCCGCTTCCTCCAACTGGGAGGGTTAAGCGAGCTCAAATTTGTCAGGGACTCAGCAGGGTGCTTGGTGCTGGAAAAGCACTTCATAAATAGGCTACTAAAATGTTTCTTTTCACTAGTTTAGAACCTCCTTAAGCAGTGAGACAGACTTGAAGACCCAGGGCCCACAGGTCCAATTTGATATTTATGAATAGGCAAACCTGTTGTGTGCCCAGCATTTAATTATTTTCAATTTCTTCCCTGCATTTACATCTTAAAAGAATGTTCATAAAACCCAAGTTTCTGGCTTCTCTTGAAAACCTGAACCATCTGCTTAAACCCACTACAGCACAGGCCCTCAAGCATCCTTGAAGGCGTGGCCAGCGTCTTCTACCCCAGCTCCAACTGTCAGACCAGCTGGAGGGTGACCTCAAGGTGGGGAGTTTCCCAGAGCTCAGGGCTAAAGATGCTAAATCTGGGTAGAAGGCAGTCAGGGGACAGAGGGGCTGCCGGGCAAAGCCCCCTTTCTAACACAAAGGCCCCCTCAACCCACTTTCTTTTTGGTAATATTCCTTCTAAATCATCCCTTCCTTCCTTCAATATTTAAGGAGCTTGAACTTAAAAAAAAAAAAAAAAACACCAGCTCTATTCTGTGGCCCTGAAGGCCCTGTGTGATCTGATCCCTGTTACCTCTTAAATTCATCTGCCACTTTCCCACCTCTAGGATGCAGAGAGCCATGACTTGGGGGCAGGTGGGCGGAGTGGAAAGCCAGCAAAGAAGAGGTTGGAAATACCTTGCCTCATTTTGCAGATGAAGGTAACTGAGGCATAAATGGGACCCTCACTGAAATCAAAAGGGTCCAGGAATCAGCCAGTGGTCCTACTCCCCTCACTAGGAGGGCCCAGCTATCTCTGCCTAGCAGCCCCTCATCAGAAGGGCCCTGGCCTTATCAGGACATTTGCAGGGCACCGTCCTCTCTCACTCACAAACCCACCAAGCTCAGTGGAGGTCTGCAAATATTTGTCAGAAACCAGGTCCGGTTCCAGAAATGGAAAAGTAACCCTCCTGCCCCCAGAAACCCTGCGGAGGGGCCTCCTCGGCTTATAAGCACCCCTCCAGCTGGCGAGCATGGCAGGTGCCCTCATCTGCAAGGATGCAGCAAAGCGCTCCCTCGGGTCCCACCCTCTCGGCTGCCCTCCTCTACCTTCTCCTGGACCTGCAATCTGAGAATTGCTCCATCCCTCTCGCTCTCTCTGTTCCTCTACTAGGTTCTCCCTTCCTCCCCAGCCAGGGAAATGGGGGGTAAAAAAATCTCCCAAGATCCTCAATTTAAAATAAAGTCAGGTCTTTTTCTCTCCCCTTCTTTACTACCTAATAACCACACTTGTGTGAAGTTGATGCTCTACATAACGAAAAGAGAAGCCTCCTTGGAGAGGGTACAATCAGACAATTTTTAAGATCACGGAGCATTAGACCATTCCCAACTGGGTTTACTAATCAAACAGCCAAATCCTTCATAACCAGCCAATCCCTACAGGGCAATTAAATCCTTCCCCTTTAAAACACTTGCCACACTGTCTGGGGACAGAAAGAAAAATTTGCAAAATTCATTTGATAAATTAGCCAGGGAAAAGAAAGGAGTGAATCAAGCTTTGTTCTTTTCATTTTTTTTAATTATGGAATTCACAATGCCTGAATAATGTTTAATAAGAACTATGAAAATTCCTAACAGTATTACAACACAACACAAAAGAATTAACCTGGTTACCGTGAAAAATTGCATATTTAATTAAGAACAGAGAGTTCAAAACTATCCAGAGATTTCAAAAGTGCTGTTGCCTGAGGGGCCAAATTACATGCTTCCAGGGCTGCTAACGGTGTTAGCGCGTTCAGTCATTACCCAGGCGTTCCCATTAAGTGACTCTGGGCAGATGACATCAAATTCATTTCAAAAGCACCAGGAACTGAAGCATTCACTTGGGTAGTTTAAGGGAAGGCAACTATCCTGCTGGTAGAAATCAGACCCCTTGTTGATAAAGGCAATAATTAAAGAATAATGTTAATTAGCTGCTTTTATTTGAAGAAAAGTACGGTAGTTGGAGGGCTTCCAGGCTGTTGAGGTGGGAGTAGCTCTTTCTGGAAAAAGTGGAGGCTGCTGGGGGGAACGGGGAGCCTGGGGACTCACAGGAAGAGAGAAAAACGGCAGGGGCAGGGGTGGGGAGACAGGACGGGGCCAGTTAAGGAGGATGTTGGCCTGTGCTGCCCGAGGCCTGGGTCCCCATGTTAGAGTCAGCCTGGGCACCCCAAGGCCTTCAACAGGGGCAGCTCAGAGAGCCGGGAAAGATGGTACTGCCGGTCTCGAGCACTGTCACCATCAGGCCCACTGCCATCATGGCAGACTCTGGCCAACTCAGATCTCCCTGTTCAACAATTCCTGTCACAGCCACTCCCCCCACTCTGCCATCTCGGTAACGCCTGCCTCGCTTACACAGCCTCCGGTCTCTCTTCACAGCCTATCACATTCAGCGCTGAATCACCACCGCCGCCCCCCTTACTAGGGCAGACTGTTTTCCTCAAGATGGCTACCACAATATCCCTCACGCTCTTCCTCCACTGTGATCTTGACGCTCCTCCCATCAAGCGGCGTGGTCTACAGCCTCTCGTTTGGAACCTGGGTGGTCTTTGGTAACTGCCTTGACCAACAGAGAAGATGGAAATGACACTAGCGACTTCCAAGGCTGGATTGGGAAAACGCCTTCTCTTCACCTCTCTCTCTTCAGGACATTCACCCTTGGAATCTGGCCACCATGCTGTGAGGAGGCCCAAAGTAGTCCACACACAGAGACCATATGAAGAGGCTACAAGTCGGTGCTCTGGCTGGTAGCTGAGGTCTCAGCTGACAGCCAGCATCAACTGCTAGGTGTGTGACTTGCTGAGTTACCCCCAGACTGTGAATGTTCCCAGCTGAAGCCCCAGATAACACAGAGCAGAAAGAAGCTGACTCAGCTGGGCTCTGTCCTAATTCCTGACTCTCAGATTCTGACTCACAATATAAATAGTTATTTTACCCAGTAAGTTTTGGGGTGGTTTGTTACACAGCAGTAAATAACTGATACAGTAACACAAATCACACATTTTAAGTACTATCCTCATCCCCCAAATCTCGCTTTCCCCACAGACCTAGTGAAGAGGCCCAGGATGAGAAATAGATCAGTGGATCTGACCACCAGTGACAAGAACTTCTTGCAAGGAAAGCCATAATTAACCTCTACCTAATGCCTCTTTAGTCAACTCTCAACAGCCCCTGGGTGCTTGCTTCCCTGGTGGCTGAGAAGGTAAAGAATCTATCTGCCTGCAATGCGGGAGACCTGAGTTCAAATCCCTGGTCTTGATCCCTGGTCTGAGAAGATCCCCTAGAGACGGGAATAGCTACCCACTCCAGTACTTGTGCCTGGAGAATTCCATGGACAGAGGAGCCTGGGGGGCTACAGTCCATGGGATTGCAAAGAACTGAAC
Source organism: Neotragus moschatus (assembly GCA_006410615.1). Classification (NCBI taxonomy): domain Eukaryota; kingdom Metazoa; phylum Chordata; class Mammalia; order Artiodactyla; family Bovidae; genus Neotragus; species Neotragus moschatus. Next base: position 924,672 of record SJYA01002329.1, read on the forward strand.
ACGGCTGAGTGACTTAATACTTCCACGCCTTTCAACAGCCCCTGGGATCCCTAAGTGCCTGCTGTGTGCAGGGACAGGAAGGACTCGGCAGACCACAGGGTCTAGCGTGGACGGGAGATAAGACAGGAAGCACCATGGTGTGGAAAACAAACTGAGACCCCACACAACTGGGTGCTCTGCCTAGGGCCCATGGCTGGCTCAGGCTCTGATCCACCACACTCCAGCGAAGTGGCTTGATTCTCATTAGCAAGGTGCTTAATTAGGGCAGCTCATCAATATATCCCAGAGAAACAAATTATGCCCTGGCCCAAGCCCACTTACCTGCTGGCAGCTGGGTCAGCCCCAACCCACGAAACGGGCTATCCTGGGCAGGACGCAAGGGAACATGCAGATGGGGCAGCTGGGCTGGCTCTAGGGACTCAGGAGCGGGGAGCTGCGGGAGCTGCCTTCCCCGGAGCACCCCACCTCGGAAGCCAAGAGGGAAGCAGGAGCGGGGCCTGGGTTTCTCTCCTCCCTGCTCTGGGGAGGCAGAAGGCCTCAGAAGGCCTCACCCACCATGAGATGCCAAGATGCTCTGCTCTGCTCAGAGAGTAATTTTTTTCCAGAGATGAATTTTGCAAAGTAGGCCAAGGGCTGTGGGACCAACCCCCTTGCTTGCAGAGGCTGAGAACACCCTCCCAGGGATAGTGCTGGTTCAGCGAGGCTCACAGGCTGCTGGCCCAAGAGGCCCCAGGTCCAGCTACCCCAGGATGTGAAGGGCAGAAAAAAGGCCTGGCTCCTCTCAGGAGTCCCTGCACGGTCACCAGCTCTGACCTTGATTCCTGGCACCCTGACATCCCAGCTGCTTATCAGCGCCCACTCTCCAGAATCCTGGCCCTTCCCTCCACTCCTGCCAGCCGGCACTGTTCACTGTGAACAAAACATCAGCACATAAGACCTTTGCAAGGCAANAGCGAAGTGGCTTGATTCTCATTAGCAAGGTGCTTAATTAGGGCAGCTCATCAATATATCCCAGAGAAACAAATTATGCCCTGGCCCAAGCCCACTTACCTGCTGGCAGCTGGGTCAGCCCCAACCCACGAAACGGGCTATCCTGGGCAGGACGCAAGGGAACATGCAGATGGGGCAGCTGGGCTGGCTCTAGGGACTCAGGAGCGGGGAGCTGCGGGAGCTGCCTTCCCCGGAGCACCCCACCTCGGAAGCCAAGAGGGAAGCAGGAGCGGGGCCTGGGTTTCTCTCCTCCCTGCTCTGGGGAGGCAGAAGGCCTCAGAAGGCCTCACCCACCATGAGATGCCAAGATGCTCTGCTCTGCTCAGAGAGTAATTTTTTTCCAGAGATGAATTTTGCAAAGTAGGCCAAGGGCTGTGGGACCAACCCCCTTGCTTGCAGAGGCTGAGAACACCCTCCCAGGGATAGTGCTGGTTCAGCGAGGCTCACAGGCTGCTGGCCCAAGAGGCCCCAGGTCCAGCTACCCCAGGATGTGAAGGGCAGAAAAAAGGCCTGGCTCCTCTCAGGAGTCCCTGCACGGTCACCAGCTCTGACCTTGATTCCTGGCACCCTGACATCCCAGCTGCTTATCAGCGCCCACTCTCCAGAATCCTGGCCCTTCCCTCCACTCCTGCCAGCCGGCACTGTTCACTGTGAACAAAACATCAGCACATAAGACCTTTGCAAGGCAAATCTGCATGTAGTCCCTTCCCAATTGTACAGTCTCTACTTTGGGTATTCACAGGAATACCAAGGGGCAAGAGAGCCTACAAACATAGGAGGAACTCTGGAGTCAGACTGACCCTGCTCAGAGACCCTGGGCCAGTAACTTGACCTCTTTGTGCCTCACCTTTCTCCTCCGCAAAACGGTAGCATTAATAGTGTCTACGTCACAGAGCTGTTATGGAAATTACATCATTTAAATGATGGTTTTCTTTTTTAATATTTACTTTTATTTATTTTGCTGTGCTTGATCTACTCATGGCACATGGGATCTTTGATCTTTACTGTAGCATATGAATTCTCTAGTTGCAGCATGTGGGATCTATTTAGAGCATGGTGTCTTAGCCACTGAATTACCAGGAAAGCCCTTAAATGATATTAGGAAGTACCTAAGAGCTGTGCCTGACATAGAGCCACCTTTGATAAATTGTTAAATTTAAAACCAAAAACAAACAAAAAAAAAAACACAAAAACCTTCAGCATTCCTTTCATCCCTAACAGTCATGTAAATTCTGCCCATTTTCCGAAATGGTTGCACTGAGGCCAGAGAAGGCAGAATCACCTCCACACCAGTCACTATGTCAGCGCAGCCCCTAGGGTGAAGTTGCTAACTCATATGCCTATGAAGGCTGCACAAACAGCATCAGTGGGACATCTGGGCCCATGGGGGCTGTGCAAAACAGGAAACCCACTCTCCATTCCCATCCCCATTCCACGTCTCAGCTGACTGCTGCCCTGTCTGAAATGCAGGCCCAGGCATGCTAGCTCTTCTCCTGAAGAAAAGCCAGGAACCTCAGTTTTTACGTTGTGACCTCTGATCTGGGCACCAAATATTCAGCATTCACCAACTGCCACACTAGTTACTGAAGCTAATATAGAGTAATGAGTTCACCATCTGATGAGGGAGACCAGCAAGAAACCAGAGAATCAACCGGTGGCCTAGAAAAGCAGCCCAGGCCAGGGATGTCCAGGCAGGAGATAGAGGGTGCTCAGCTCAGCACTGAGTCAGGGAAGGAGGGCTGGGGCCAGCAAAGAACAAGGGGAACAGTATCTCAGGCAGAGGAACAGCAAATGCAAAGGCTGCAAAGTACAAGGAGTGTGGTAGTTTGGGGATAGAAAGGATATACGAGTTTGGGGAGCAAGACAGAAAGCTGAGGCTGGAGACTATGTAAGCAGCTGGTAGATTTTCAGAAGCTGTAGAAACCCCTGGGGCATAATCCCATCTCTACTGGGGAAAGGCTGTATGTTTATGCGGAGCCTCTAGACTTCTCTGGGCACTTGTGGGTTAGCAGGTCGCTCTCACTGGAGCAGGTGTGCAGCCCTTGGACAGCCACAGAGAAACCATATGGAAAGCACCCCCTTGAAGGAAGAGAGTTCCTTAGTTCTCTGCCTCCATAGCCTGAAATCATCACTCTCACTACTGAGGAGAGAGGTAATAGGGAGCAGGCATGACAGCAAGGGATAGAATAACATTTATGGAACACTTGGTATGTGCTAGGCTCCAAGCTGAGCCCTTCACATAGATTACCTCATTTCCTCTGTAGTGTACCCCATGAGGTCACTATTATTGCTTTCTCCATTTCACAGGTGAGGAAACTGAGGCATGAGGCATGGCTTCAGCAAACAGGCAAGAGAGGAGACAACCTGTCTGTCAGAAGCCCTACTCTGCCCCTGAACTGAGCTAGCAAGTTGACATTTCTTCCCCCTGAGGGATCAAGTTGGGGCTAGGGAGAAAGGTGGGTGCAGCCTCCAGCTCTGAGAAGGACCTGCCGGCTGACCCTGCATTACCCCAAGTTACTGCCAATGCAGCAAGATCAATACTTGTGAGCTTGGGGCTGTGCTGCGCTTTGGGGAAATCATTAAACGCTACACCAAACTAGCCAAAAATGTAACTGCATGGCAAGGAGACCGAAAGGAGCTGCTGCTTGGGAGTGTGAGCACACAAATGTGCCCAGATGCACACTAAGGTGCCTGCACGGACAGTGACACACACAAGTGCACACACGAGTGCACACACAAGTCACCCATACGTAGATGCAGATACAGAGACACACGCTCCAAGACACCCAGAAGGACGCGAAGGCACACTCAGACACAGACCTGCTAACAGCCGCAGGACAGGCACACACAGAGCCGTGCAAAGACCCGCAAACATACTCAAAAATACACAAAGAAAGTTGCACACATAGAAATACAATCACATGACATTCACATCCACCCGTTTATTCACCTGATCCGTACTTTTTGAGGGCCAACTATGTAGCTGCCAGATTCTGGGGACAAGCTGCTGTGCCCTCATGGAGCTTAGAGTTCACAGTAGGAGGCAGTAGTTAATTAGAGCTGTGTGTGACGCCTGTTAAGTGCAGTAGAGATGGACCCCACCATTTCGAGGGAGAGTGGGGAAGCAGCCCAGAGGAAGTGACACTGAGCAAGTTCCCAGGGCCAGGGAGGAGGCGACAGGGGATGAGAGGGAACAGTGTCCCAAGCTGGGGAGCAGCAATGCGCAGGGAGGGGTGGTGCAGAGGAAAATGCAGACAGACGTGTGAGTCTGGAACATGGAGGGCCCCGAGAACACCGCTCAAGATCAAGGTCAAGAGCAGAGGACACACTAGAATGAAGCTAGTATAATTCGGAAGGTGATTCCAGTAAGTTATGTACTAATAAAAAGAACGCCAAAACACATAGAGCAAAACTGCCAGAAAGGAAGGAAGAAACGGATAATTCAACAATAGTAGAGGCTTCAGTAACCTACTTTCAGCAGTGGATAGAACAACTAGACAGAAGATCAAGAAGAAGACACTTGATATAGTGCACTACTATAGACCAGGTATGGAGGGTGGAGGCCAGCTGTGCTGAGCCCAGGCCATGCTGGGGCTTCTTCTCCAAAGACAATAGGGAACCATTCTAAATGGTTCTTAAAGGGTTTCGAATAATCTCACTAGCTTTCATATGTCAAAAAGAGTAGGGTAGGTCAGAGTCTGTGCGTGCATGCTAAGTCACTTCAGTCATGTCCGACTCTTTGTGACCCCATGGACTGCGGCCTGCCAGGCTCCTCCCTGTCCATGGGATTCTCCTAGGAAGAATGCTGGAGTGGGTTGCCATTTCCTGCTCCAGGGGATCTTCCCAACCCAGGGACTGAACTCATGTCTCCTATGTCTCCTGTACCGGCAGGAGGATTCTTTACCACTGAGCTACTACCAGCATGCTTCGCAGAGTCAGGACAGGTAAACATATTGGGAGACCAAAGTCCAGGGAGGAGTGATGGGGCATGATGGGTTGCTGTCTGGCTAGGTAAATGAACAGATAGATGGAAGGATGGATAATTAGATATATGGATGGATGACTGGATGGATGAAGTCAGCAGGAACAGAAAGTAGATAGCTGGATAAACCACTCAGCTGGGTGGATAAAAATAGGTAAGTGAGCAAATCTATGAATAAACAGATGATAGCAGATAACTGGACAACCAACCCTGCCAGACTTCCAATGTGTGGGTGGTCACAGACAAAAGGGGAAGAAAATTTCTATTTATTGTGTACTCCAGCCCACATTCCCAATAATACCCCAGGTAGACATCCAACTCCTCTCCTACCCAACAGGATCTCCACATATGACAGCCAGGACCTGGTCGGACAGAGCACCCTCATATGGCCTGTACTCTGATATCCACACCATTTTAGTCACTTCATCTTTTCATGGTCCTTACTATTAAGCAACATTTGAAGACATGCTAGAAACCAGACCAAGGCTAGCGTGCAAAAAGCCCTTCAGAGAACATAACTCAAGCCCTGCTGCATCACCTTGAGCCTGTTCCATTTTTGAGGAGGGGAATATAGCACCCCTTGGCCACTGTGTAGCTGCCACGAGAGGCCCCTAAAACACCAGCTGGCCATCTGCACAAGGGAAATAACCANATTTGAAGACATGCTAGAAACCAGACCAAGGCTAGCGTGCAAAAAGCCCTTCAGAGAACATAACTCAAGCCCTGCTGCATCACCTTGAGCCTGTTCCATTTTTGAGGAGGGGAATATAGCACCCCTTGGCCACTGTGTAGCTGCCACGAGAGGCCCCTAAAACACCAGCTGGCCATCTGCACAAGGGAAATAACCACTCCCTTCCTAAGGAAGCACAGCTCCCACTTGGCTGGGGCATCAGGAATGTCACCATGGAAACCTTCTCCCACCCTCCCCTCCTTGAATGATGTAGTCTTCAATACACTTGTACACACCCAAAGGCTTCTCACCACTAAGACCCTCTCTGGACAGAGATAACACATCAGACTGTCAAAGAAGCTCTCTTTTATCTCTTTTCCAAACATTCCCTCCCTTCCTTCAGTTCAGTTCAGTCGCTCAGTCGTATCCGACTCTTTGCAACCCCATGAATCGCAGCACGCCAGGCCTCCCTGTCTATCACCAACTTCCGGAGTTCACTCAGACTCACGCCCATCNTTTGCATGAAATGTTCCCTAGGTATCTCTATTTTCTTGAAGAGATCTCTAGTCTTTCCCATTCTATTGTTTTCCTCTAGTTCTTTGCACTGATTATTGAAGGCTTTCTTATCCCTCCTTGCTAACTCTGCATTCAAATGGATATATCTCTCCTTTTCTCCTTTGCCTTTCCCTTCTCTTGTTTTCACAGCTCTTTGTAAGGCCTCCCCAGACAGCCACTTTGACTTTTTGTTTCCTCTTCTCAGGGATGGTCTTGATCTCTGCCTCCTGTACAATGTCACGAGCTTCCGCCCACAGTTCTTCAGGCACTCTGTCTATCAGATCTAATCCCTTGAATCTATTTCTCACTTCCACTGTATAATCATAAGAGATTTGATTTAGGTCATACCTGAATGGTCTAGTGGTTTTCCCCACTTTCAATTTAAGTATGAATTTGGCAATAAGGAGTTCATGATCTGAGCCACAGTCAGTTACCAGTCACTGCATCAACACCCCCATAAGGTGTCTATGAGGTAAAGGCTGTATTTAATTCACATTTTACAGATAAGAAAACTAACACTTTGAGAAATCCAGTGAATCACCCAAGGCATCCCAGTTGGGAAACAGCAAGGCTGGGGTCCAAAGCCCATGCTCATATCATTTCAGGTACTGCTCCCAGGGTAACTGAAATTCAACAGGAAATTACCTCACAGAATCATCATCATCATAGTTATTATTACTGCTGTTAATAAAGAGCATGATTAACAACAGTCACCATTTGGGGAAGGCTTACAGCATGCCCAGTCCTAGGCTGTGTCTGTATTGGTTTGTGATTTTTTACCTCTCACAGCCTTGCAGAAAAGTACTTCTATCTCCAAGTGATTATAAAAGAAATGCTTTATGAGGGCAAGAACTCGGTCTACTTTGTTTACTGCTGCACTCCCGGCACTTTACATTGCACGTGATACATAGCAGGTGCTGAATAATGTTCATTACGTGAATGAATGAATAATCTGTCTCAACAACCCCGGGAAGCTCTATTTTAGACAGAAAAACTGAGGCCTGGACAGTGTGTCTTAGCCATAAAAGGGAAGGGGAGACTCCAATCCTGACTTCCTGCCTGATTCTGAACTAGAAGTCCCAAGGGATGCTGAGCAGGAAATCCCCCCAACTCTAGTAACGCTGTCCAGAGACCTTGATCCCTCTTTGATGCCTGCTGGGCTGATCATATGGACCCATGAACCAGGCTTTGGGAGAAGAATGTCACCTGGATCCCAAAACATGTTAACTGGCTATCTTGTGCCCCCCCACAACAGCCATCTCACAGACTGCAGGAACCTGCTTTCAGTTGTCTGTGACTGAGGCCACCAAATCACTGCTAATGGTCCACAGCCTGCCCCAGCAATTAATTAATGGATTTATTAATTAGGATGGGAGCTACTTCCCAGGCCGGAATTGGGGTCACCAGTTTCTAAAGCAAGATTCACAGAGCTAAAGATAAACCCTTGTTCGCTGTGAGTCTGAGGCCTGTGCCCAATTCCCAATCACAGAGTGAGAGGATTTCAAGAGCCAGTGATGGGTGAAGAAGTTGGGGGTCTGGGAGGAGCTGGGTCCCCCAGGACTGCCTCCCAAGGTAGAGTCAAGGCAGTTGCTCCCACCTTACCCTTCCTGTGCTATTCATCCACTCCATTATCCAAATATTTATTAAGAACTTACTATGTCCTTGCCTTCCTCAGGGAGGAATATGTGTGTGTTAGTCGCTCAGTCATGTCCGATTCTTTGCGACCTCATAAACTGTAGCCCACCAGGCTCCTCTGTCCATGGAATTCTCCAGGCAAGAATACTGGAGTCGGTTGTCATTCTCTTCTCCAGGGGAATCTTCCCGACCCAGGGACTGAACCCTGGGTCTCCTAAATTGCAGGCAGATTCTTTACCATCTGAGCTATCAGGGAAGCCCAGGAAGGAATACAGATGGTAAACAAACGAACAAATAAATACATAATATCACATCAGGTAAAGCAGATAGCAGTAAACGGGGCAGGGGGTGGGGAGGCATTTTGAAAGCTTAGGGAGGACCTCTCCGAAGACATAATATTTAAATAGAGGATGGAACGGACTGAGACAAAACTAAGGAGATGTCTGGGAGATGCGATGGGAACAGCTAGTACAAAGGCCCCGAGGTTGGAATATGTTTGGTGTGTTCAAGGAACAGTGAGGAGGCCAGAGTGCTAAAAGGCGAGGTGTGTCAGGAAATGAGAGCAAAACATAATGAAGGGATACAAAAGGGAATGGAGGACCTAATCACACAGTGGGCCCAGGTAAGAACGGGCAACCAGAAAGAGGCAACGCTGAGAGTGATACCACCCAGGCTCCCAACAAGACATAAAAGATACCTCAACTGGGCGCCTCCTACGCACTAGGTGCCTTAGGAAGATGCCCAAATCTCATTTCATCCTTCCTGTAGGAAAGCGTGGTCCTCTGAGAAGAAGGTACAAAGGCAGGATTACAAGACAAAGAGATCTGTCAGGATCAATACCTGCACCCTGCAGGAGGGAGGCAGAATAGAGGGAGGGAGGGAGGGAGGGCGTGAGAGAGAGAAGAAGGAAGGAAAGTTGGTAAGGTTGGCTGGTTAGTGGACGCACCCTAGACTGCAAAGGAGTCCAGAGCCTGCAAAAGAGTCCCATGTCCCAGGAACCAGTCTGCTCTTAGTCCCCGTTATACTCAGTCCCTGGCTGTGGCAGTTGCGGGTGATCTGCAAGGGCAGGATCTGGTGCCACCTGCCCATCACACTCCCTACAGACAAAGATCTGCAAGGTGCCCTCTCAGGGCCACCACTGGGAGGTACCATTATTATATCCACCTGAGAGCTGAGAAAACCAAATCTTAGAAAGAGGAACTAACTTACCCAAGGGACACAGCTAGGAAGAAGCAGAACTGGGATTTGAATCCTGATGGCCTGCTGCCATGATCCCAAGATAAACAGGAGTTGGGGAACTGGGCATATTTTCCAACAGAGCAAGAATTGGGCTGTATACCTTGTTAAAAAAATAAAAGCAATACTTAAGGCGTGGAAGGAAAGCTATGAGAAACCTAGACAGTGTATTAAAAAGCAGAGATATCACTTTGCCGATAAAGGTCTGTATAGTTAAAGCCATGGTTTTTCCAGTAGTCATGTACGATGTAAGAATTGAATCATAAAGAAGGCTGAGCATGGAAGAATTGATGCTTTCAAGTTGTGGCGCTGGAGAAGACTCTTGAGAGTCCCCTGGACAGCAAGGAGATCAAACCAGTCAATCCAAAAGGAAATCAACCCTGAATATTCATTGGAAGGACTGTTGCTGAAGCTGAAGCTCCAATACTTAGGCCACTTGATAAAAAGAGCCAATACATTGGAAAAGACTATGATGCTGGGAAATGCTGAAGGCAAAAGGAGAAGGGGGTGGCAGAGGATGAGATGGTTAGACAGCATCGCCGACTCAACACAAGATTCAAGTAAACTCTGGGAGATAGTGGAGGACAGAGGAGACTGGCGTGCTGTAGTCCATGGGGTCACAAGGAGACAGATAAGACTTAGCAACTGAACAACAAAGGCTAATGTGGTGTTTGAGTACTTTACAGTACTCATTGAGACAGATTCACTCCAGGCCACACATGTGCTAAATAATCTTATTTTATACTTCATCCTTACTAACTGACAGATGCCAAGAGTGAAGATAAAGGTGGGTCCAACAGGGCTTCCCGGCTCAGTTGGTAAAGAAATTGCCTGAGTGCAGGAGACCTGGGTTCAATCCCTGGGTCAGAAAGATCCTCTGGAGAAGGAAATGGCAACCCACTCCAGTATTCTTGCCTGGGAAATCCCGTGGACAGAGGAGCCTGGTGGGCTGCAGTCCATGGGGTTGCAAGAGTTGGACACGACTTAGCGACTAAATCACCACAATAGCCACTCAGAATCTGTGACCAGCTTCACTGCCTTCCTCCAGTTTCCTGCATGCACTGTTTTTCCACCCACCTCAAGGTATTAGCACACTCTATTCCCAGGGATGCTTTTCCCTGACCTTATCCTTGACACCTTGGCTAAAGGGTCACTTCTTCCAGGAAGGCTCCCTTGATGCTCAGACTCAGGCAGTTTTTTTGCCACATGCTATCTCAGAATCAAATGTCTGTGTGTGACTACACACCCATTTGTCCAATAAGATATGCATCCACCCACCTCCACTGTCTGTCGGCTAAGTGAGAACTGGCACTTTGTCTTCCGGTTCACCACAATATTGCCAGTATATTATTATTATTTATAGTATTTATGATATTTACTTATTATAATTTACACAAGTTTTAGTTATACTGTGACTGGTGAATATATTGGGTTGGCCAAAAAGTTTGTTCATTTTTTCTGTACCATCTTATGGAAAACCCTGAATGAATTATTTTGGCTAAACCAATACATTTTCAAAGTGTAGGACAATAGCAGTTATTATTAACATTATATAGCACATCTATGTGCTAGGCACAGATTTCTCACTTTACATGCACTAACTCACTTAATCCACAATCCTTAAGGAGGCATACACTACTATTATCCCTATTTTACACAAGAGAGAAAACTGAGGCTCAAAAAGGTTAAATGATTTGCCCAAGATCAGACAGCAGGTAAGTGGCAGAGCTGGGATAGAGCCAGGCCCCCTGGCTCCTCACTAAATATCTTCGGAAGTGGGAGACTGCAGGGCTTGATTTTGCAGCCCACACTACACACCTCAGATCTCTGGAGCCCATGGACACTCATAATGGACCAACACCTCAAATAGGTGCCCCCGGCCTCTGAGTGCCTCTGAGTGACTGCCTCTCTTGAGGAAATCTGCACTCGACCTGGCTGTCCTGGTGACCCCTGTGGTCTCTCTGTCTGCAGCACCCACGCTCCAAACAGCTGGCTGGACAAGTCAATCGACCATAATGGTTCCCGGGGAGCCACTTACCCCGTCGAGTTTGAGCGACGGCGGCTCAGAGAGTCTTAAGCACTGCTCGGCTCCAGGCTTCTGGGGCAGACAACCAGCTCAGGCCAAAGAGGTTGGAGGATTGATTTTTTTCTCTTTCTTTCTTTCTAATGACAAATGCGTATCTTGGAACGGCTGTTTCATTCGGCTGAAGGATGGCAGGGGGAGGCATAGGGAAAGGACTAGGAAGGAGAGGGCAGCCGCTGGCCCGTTTTGAGGGTGACTGAGCTACTGAGGAAAAGCAGAGACAGCAGGCTAATCACGTGCCTTCATGAAGCTGGTCAGGGCCTTTCGGTTTTTCTGAGAATGCAGCCTCGTCTGACATTTGGCACGTGGAGAATGGCAGCCAGTGGCTGGGCAGGTGCCCGCCTCAGGGCCCCTGGAGCTGAATGATCCACTGCAGACCCTCAGCCCAGGGTCTCTGCACCACTGTTCCCTTTGCATGTCGTGCCCTTGCTAGGTCTCCATTCCCTGCCGAGCGCAGCCAGGGTGCTGGATTTGTACAGGATACTGGATATCTGAATTTCTTAGGTAACATCTTCTGTATTTTAAATGCTGAGAAGCTCATATTTTAAAAAGTGTTTTTAAATATTGCACTACTCTGGACAGATAGATCCGTGGTCCAGACACAGCTCCCAGCCTGCAACCTCTGTAATCTGAGCTCCCAAGATATAAGACACCACATATAATATTAGTAATATATTAATACAGTAAGCCCCCAATGGAGGAAAAGAGAAGAGGAAAAAGTGCCCAGTAATCTCTAAAACAAGCTTGCAAGGCTAGCAAATTCCAGGATCCACTGCTCATTTGGTTTTCTCACTCCTCTCTTACTCTCTAAAAATACCAACAATAAGAAGTAAAACACTTATGGAACAGTAACTGCGTGTCCCAAACTGTGCTAAGCACTTTCACATTTAAAGTGCTTTCATCTTTAAGAACAACCTAAAAGGTGGAGGTTACTATTAGTTCAATTTAGAGACAAGGAAATAAGGCTTTAGAGAGGTTCAGTGACCCATCCAAAAATCACATAGCCAATAGGTGACGGAGCCAGGACTGGAAGCTAGACAGGGGCACCTCACCATCTTGGCTCCTCCTACTTCCCTCTTGAGGGAAAGGGTAGAGCACAAGTTTCTGGAACTACATGTGATCTACCTTAACACTCTGAACTGGAAAGTTAAACACCTCAGCCATGCTATCGCCATCATTACAGACCTGTAGACCAGACTCGGCAAACAATGGCCTTCAGGCCAAATCAGCCCTTCACCTGTTTTTGTAAACTTTTACCGGAACACAGCCATTCACATTCATTTTTCTTGTCTATGGCTCTTTTCATGCCACAGTGGCAAAACTGCGTGCCTGCAACACAGACCACATGGTTCACAAAGCCGAAAGCATATTATTATCTGCCTCTTTACAGAAAGTTTGCCAACCCTGATGGCAGACCTAGATGGTTTCTAAAGAGCCTAGAGAGAAGCCACCCCTGGGAAGATCATGAGGTTGAAATCTTCAGGGAAACACCATCCATAAAGAAGGGGAAGCACATTTCCACATTAAAGGCTAGTGGAAGCTTCTTCAGGCGTTTGGGGTGAGACCACAAAGGAGCTGGCCATGGAAAGATCAGGAGAAAAGGAGTCCCAGGCAGAGGGAACTGCAAGTGCAAAGGCCCTGAGGTAAGAAAGTGCTTGACGAGGGACCAAAAGACCACTGTGACTAGAACAGAGCGAGGAGAGGAGGAATGCTGGAGTTGAAGTCAGAAGGATAACGGTGGGGGGGCTCGACTACCTGGAGTCTTACAATCAGGGGAAAGGACTCTGGATTTTTAAATTAAGTATGATAGGAATTGATTGTTCATATCCTACAAAACACTACAAACCATTTTCTGAAGGGATCCTCAAGGCTTAGAAACCAAGAACTCCACTCCAGACGTGATTTTTTTGGTCTCAAAATTCTGCTCAAGAGGCCAATGGCTCCTCATCACTGCCAAAATGATGGCCCTGAGGTCATGAAAAGGCAATACATTTAACTGGCACACAAAGGATGCCAGCATCCTTCCCTTTACAGCAACTGAGCACAGCAAACCAGAAGAGCACAACCAGTCTATGTGACGGATTAAGAAATGGGAGACTTGGAATGTTAGGGGGTTCACCCAGGAGTGCTAGAGACTGTACCTCTTAGCTGCTCTTGGGGCCCTTCCCCTCTGCCTACTACTTCCACCTTCCCTGACACCTTTGATATAAGCCACTGTCATTAAAAAAGAGCATCCCCTAGACAGAAAAATCAAACAGAAGGCTGAACCCTGATTTCCTAAGCCAGAAACAAAGGCAGGCCACTACCTCAGTCCCCTTCCCATGCTCAACCTCTGCCAGGTTCAGTCTGAGTCAGATAACTGGAAGCCACCAGAAATTCAGCCCTTTCAGAAAGCAACAGAGAAAACCATAGTTTTTGGACAGCCACCTCGACCATCATCCAGGATCAAATTTAGCACCAGCTGAGGTGCTCACGTTTGAAATTCTATCTGACGGAAGAAAGGTTACCACAACAGAATGTCAAGTTCGAAGACAGAATCCTCCCTTTAACAGAAGAGTTTAAAAAAAGAAGAAAGAAAGAAAAAGGAAAGAAAAAAAAAAAAAACCACCACCATCATCAGAAAAGCTGTTCCCTCTGGTCAAAATAGCACCGTGCTCATCTGAAATAACCCACCGAGACGCTTATTTGCTTCTTTAGGCTTGTCCGTGGTTTCTCAATTTTCTACAGTGAATTCAGGTATTAATAAAAGAAACTTCGAGACCTCCAACAGCAAAAGCGGTCAAGGATGAGACGTTGCTCATTTTTCTTCCAGCATTCAAAGAGAGGCCCATCTTTGGGAAGCAATTTCTGTCGAGTTGAGAAATTCAGAATTTTGGGATGCCCAGAAAAGACTGCTGGGTTCTTTATATAAATTCTCAACACCTGTTTCTAGCTCCTTCTGCAAAATAGGCTCACAGGGTGTGGCTTGCAATGAATTGGAGAGGCAGATGGAATGGGGTCACCCACTGATTAGACCTGGAAGGGTCCAGGGGGCTGGCCAATGGTTTGGTCGTATTCACAGAGCTGTCGTTAGAAATCTCCCCTCGTCCCTCTGTCTCCCACCGCTCCCTCTCCTCCCGCTCCAACCTCCCACAGCCTTCGCTTAATGCCAGTCCATCTCATGGGCCTGGACCTGGGCAGCACCAAGCCTGGTCTGCTCATGCTCGCACCCCGGCAGCAATTCTATTACAGCGAAGTTTCCAAAGTTAGGATTCCGCCAAGAGGGCTGATAGCTTATTTACTGCTGTCATCTAAAGAAAGAGGAATTTTGACACATTGTTAAATGATAGCACATTTAGATAAGTCAAGCTGTCAGAGGCTCTAATGGATGTCTAAACTCTCTGTGGCTGATATGTAAAATTTATGCACTTCAGAATATCATAAGGTTATAATATTTTAATCACATCCACGCTCTTTTCTAAACTTTGAGCTGAGAAAAACATTCCATCAAGTCCCATCTCCCGTACGCCAAGAAACTGAGCCTTCCTAGAAGTTTCTCCAAACTCCTTACAAAAAGTCCAGCTTATCTCATTTGAGGACCCATCAGTTTTCCTCCCTAAAGGCTCACACCCCAAGCAGAATTTGCCTTTTCCTCCCAAGTTCATACAGTGTGATCCTTCCAGCCAACCTCTTTCCTCCCAAGAAACAGATGTGCATTCAGACTCAGCACCAACTCTTGTTAGCTTGATTAACACTCTTTGAAGGAAAAAAAAAAAAATATCACAAGAGACTGGACCCAGAGCATCATTTAAAAAAGTGGCAAAGTAAAGCAGAAAAAGAAAATCATAAAGGTATGAATCTGGTTATGACGACTATACACAGAAAAGCCATAAAAAAATACTGCATTAGTAATGTTCACCATAAAGCAATCTTATAACCAAATGAAATATGCCTAGCATTAACTTTGGGATAGAATTTTATTTCTTCTCGTTTCCTGGACTGCCAGCAGCTGAGAGAAAAAGCAGCAGCAAAGAAAGAGGGAAGCAGTTTCAGGGATCCTGGAGCAGGGTACCAAATGTCACAGCATCTTCACCATCATTAAGACTGCTGACAGACTTCCATCCTAGGAAAACAGCCCCACTGTGCCCAGAGATGACACTGGAAGGAATAATAACCAGACTGCTTCTCTATTTGAAAAATATATACTTCCAGAGGGCTGTGCCTGGGCCAGTACGAGGTCACCTTTCTTGCCAGTGTCCGAGTGGCATCGGTAGCATGGTCTGGCCTGGGGACATGGGCCACCTTTGCTGCCTTGGCCACTCCAACGCTCAGTGACCAGGCTGCATGAAACCACTGCATTGAAGCTGTACACCTCCTCACACTCACAAACATCCGGGGCCACGGGACAAGTGAGCCCAAAGCTCTTGGCCTGCATGGGGCCTGCAGTGGGGGCCCACCTTTCCTACCCAGATCTTGGAATGAACCAGCTGAAGTTTTCCTTTCTAGCTATCTTGCCTGTAAACGGAAAGTGGGAAGGGGAAAAAAATGAAAATAAAAGTGTGGCACAGGAGTGATTAGTGTTATGCACAAGAGATGATCTGAGGCAAAAGTGCTTAGGCTCATAATCCGTTTCCAACAAAAATGCCATCAGTGAGAATATGGGGCTGGGTTGGGGGCGCAGGCCTGTTGGGCAGGGGAAAACCTGAACATTTCAGGACAAGGGTGGAGACCACAGCAGATGTGAGGGCCTCAATGTCTGTACACCACTGCCACATGTACCTCTGTTCTCTTAAAGTGTACAGCTTTTCAAACTCCCAAAGGGACACCCCCCCCCCACTTAATATCCATGTAAATGATGTTAACCCTTTCCCCAGAGCCCTCTCCTTTTGTGCCAAACACAACAGCCATTGTTTTAATGAACATATCCCTCCCTCCTGCACCCTAAGTATACACCCTGTGTGGGGAGCGGTCCTGGCTCTATTTTACCATCACCTGAACAAGGCTTTCCACCACCCCTATCTTCATCCTTTCCCATTCAAATTTGCTTTCTCACCTCAGCATCTTCTAAAACCCTAACAAAGGGTTCCCAGATCACTGGGAGTCCAACTGGAATCAAGATCTGGGTGACCTCAACAGCTCCACAAAAGACCCCTGAGCCTGAGACAGGAGAGACTTGAGGTTCAACACCCTCCACTTCAGCTCAGAAATCAGCCCCCTGGGAGCCGCACCCACCCCTCAGCACCCAGCCCAGGTCTCACTCCACCTCCCGGTTGCAGCCCAAGCTCCCCGGATTGAAAACGAGTTATCTAATGAAAATTGTGTTAACTGACATTCCGGCCAACCGGGAGCAAATACCAGCGCTGTAAATCTCGCCGCGGAAATTTTCTCCAGCCCAGAATAACAATAGGACCCTGCAAAGGGCTTTCGCCAGCCCTTCTGGTTCCTCTCCTCTTGTCTGCCACGTTCTTGTCATTCCTTATGTTACAGAACATCAATCATAAATAAAGACGCTGTCCCCCAGCCGTGCCCGGGTCTCATTTACAAACATTAGCAGGGAATACGATTACCATTGGCCTTCGTGCCAAGCCCAATGTGGCTGCCCAACTCTCTCTCCCATTCTCTCTCTCTCTCCCTCTCCCTCCCCCATCCCCCACTCTTCCAGAAAGGCCACTTTAGCATCATTTAAAACAGCAACCACAGCTCACAGCCCTGCCTGCCTCAGATGGCCACCAAACTGTAGCCCCAACTCGAGTGAGGACCTGGAATTGCAAGGCACTTGCAGTTATTAACTGCATGCCTGAGTGCCCCGATTTTCTCTCCAGCTCACTGGCTTTGAAGGAGGGGGCCTGCGGGGAGTGAGGGGTTAGAAAGGAGGGGGGTTGGGAAGCCACCAAGAGGAGGGGGGCACTGGAACCACTTATCAGAAGAAACTTAACGAGATTTACAGGCGGATTAAAAAAAAAAAAAAAAAGCGGGTCCCTTTTTATCTCCAGACTGATGCTCTCCCTTCTTCCAAGAATGTCAAGGCCAAGGCAGGATGCTTTAATCTCCCGGTAACCAACACCACTTCCCCGCCCCTTGTTCCCACCGCACCTTGGTGAGACTCCCGGGTTTGGGGGCTTGTCAGAAGCATCCTGGGGCACCTGGGAAAGGACAGAGGCTAGCGTTGTGCCTTCTGTGCGCAGTTCTCTTCGACATTCCACCCCGCGGCCCAGTCTCCTATTGGGTCAGCAAGAATAACCCCCAAATCTGGAGGAGACACACAGACTCCCAGAAAAAAGGTGGAACGGGGATAAAGTGCTGGAGTTTGGAAGGGAGTCGCCCCAGGGAGGGAGTGGGAAAAGAGAAAGAAGAGACTAGAGAGAGGAGGAAAGAGAGGAGTGGCGGAGAGGAAAAGCAGGAGGCAGAAAACAGCGAGGGAATCTCCTATTTAAAAGTTCCAGTGGGCCCGAGAGCCCGAAGTCACCTGCTCTGCGCAGCTCCCGGCTCTCCAAGGCCCCTGAGGCAGGAGCGCAAACTTGCGCGCGCCCCGGGCCCATCTCCACCGCCCGTCCCCACCTAGACTTGGAAAGAGGTTGGCGAGGGGAATAAAGCAAGAGGCAAAGACGAACCCCGAGAACCCGGCCCGAGGAGAGGATTGCTGGTGCAGGCGGCCAGTCCGGTGGCGGTGGCTGCAGCAGCTGGGGCGGCAGCAGCGGCCCCCGGGTGGCGGCGCGTCCGGGCTGCGCAGCTAGGCGGGCGGCGGCGGCGGAGGTGCTGGCGGGCGGCGGGGCGCGGAGCCGCCTCCTAGCCAACCCCGGATGCCTCCCCCCCACTCCTCCTCCTCCTCCCAGCCGCCAGCTCCCTCCCTCCCTCGCCCGAGCCCCAGCCGGGCGCGGACAGGCACGCGGCGCGCTTCGCGGCCTCCCCGGGCGCCGCGAAGTTGGGAGGCGCGCAAAGTGCGGCGCAAGGGGGGTTGCCCGAGGTCCCGCCTGCAGCCCCCTGCCTGGGACCGCAGACCCTGCTTTCCTTGCGCCTCACTCCGCCGCTCACCCGCCGGCTCGCTCCCCGGGCCATGGGCTCACTAGCGCTTCTCCATGGTCGCAGCGGCTAATCGATGATTGAACCGAACAAAGAGCAGCGGCGAGATCAATTCCTAATACCTATCGATAGGCAGCGGGCAGTCGAGCCCCTGCGAGCCCCAGCAGCCGCCGCCCGGCTCCCCAGGGCGCCCGACCGCCCTCCCGGGGACCTCCTCTGTGCGCCCAGGGCGCGCCCGAGGGCTCCCCACGGCCGCGCGGCCGGTGCTGCCCGCACTAACCTGGAGTCGCCGTAGATCAAATCGCTTCCAATATTGAAACATCGATCCCACATTGGCGGCCATCTTGGGGGCTATTCGAGACGCACACACACAAGAGTTTGGCTTTTCTCAATGGCTGCACTCAATATCCGGGCTGGACTCCCCCCAGCCCCGGGGCCGCCGCCGGCAGTCCGGGCCCTGCGCGCCACCGCCCGGGGCCCCTCGGGCGCCCCCCGGCCTCCTGCCACCCGCTGCCCCTCGGCGCCGCCGCGCCGCCGCCGCCGGGCCCGGGAGCCGTGCGCCCCCCCCGACCCCCGGAGGGCGCGGGAGGAGGGCGCGGGGCGGGGAGCTCGGCGCCCGCCCGGGGGAGGCGGCCGGGGATCGGGTGGGAGGAGAGGAGTGGGGGGGGAGGCAGCGTCTCCGAGAGGCACTGGCGCCGCCGCTGCCCTGCCTGCAGCCGGCTCCCGGGCCCGCGGAGCGCTCGCTGCATCTCCCCCCCCAAGTCCGGGGTCGGTGTGCTGCGCGATTGCACTTGACTTTGGCTTTTTGCAAACTTATCAATACTGACGTAACGTGCTGATCAATGCAAAGGGAAGTTTGCAGGGGCAGGAGGCGGCGGGTGCGTGGGGCGCCTACCCTCGCCTCGCACCTGTCTATCCCCCATCCCCAGCAATGCATACTTAAAAAAAAAGTTAATAGTTTGCAATGCATTTTTTTTTTCTTTTGCAATCGGAGAACACAACACGTGCCTCGGGCTGCCGCCGCTCCTTCGCCAGCCAGCTAAGCTTCTCATCCGAGGGTAGCAGCCGTCAGCTAGAGCTGCGTAGACTACCCTGCCGGCGGGTTGTTGGGAGCCAACCAGTGGGCGGGTGGCAGCCGCCCGGGGGCGCCACTGAGTTGTCGGAAATGTCACCACTGCGGTGCGCAGGGTCCACGCCATTATAGAGCTGTATTATTAGGAGGCGATGTCTTGTCTTGGTCATAGTACTGGGTCCTTTCCGGGGGTCCTTTGCAATAGAGATTCTTGTTACTATTTTCAGGAGCCTTTACTCCAGTGTTCTTGCCTGGAGAATCCCAGGGACGGGGAAGCCTGGTGTCTATGGGGTCGCACAGAGTCGGACACAACTGAAGTGACTTAGCAGTAGCAGTTAGTACAGTTACATGGGCTCCTCACAACTTTAGAATGGGAGGTCGTTTTACTGTTCCCATTACTGGGGAGGGTTCTTAGCCAAACCTCTGTAATGGTTTCTCCCCCGACAGTGGGTTCGCTTTTATGGTTATATGTTGAGGGGGGCCTAGCCTAGCTCTGGATCAGTAACAGCTACAGATGTCTCTGCCACTGTTACAGTCATTATTCCGGGGTCCTTAGCCTAGCTGGGGACCCCAGGCTTCTTCCCAGTATGGGCCTCCTTTATTATCATTGTCTTTTGGGAGACAGTCTTTAGCCCAGGTGGAGGGAAATTCTGGTCTTCTGTAATTTTTCAGACGCTGGACAGCACGGGTGGCTAGATTTCTTTTACATTTTTTCCATCATCTTGCCTCTGCAAGGGAGAAGTCCCCAGTCTCCTCCCAAGGTCCTACACCCACCACCCAGGAGGAACTCAGACCTCCCAACCCCCTTCATAACTAACACTCCTCCTGACCCAGCAGTCACCCTTTCTGACATGTCCCCCTACCAATCCTACCCTAGCCTCTGCCCCACCCCACCCCCAAAAAAGGAGACATTCCCTACCCCCTTTTTCTCTGGGCAAAAGATTTGCTTTTATAGACAACAAATGGAAATTATATTCTCTTTTTATGACCCAGCTTGGACTTCTGACATCACTCTTGGTCTGGGACAATAGATCAATACAGAGGGTTATAAAAAAGATAAAGTTTAGAAGAGTTGTAAAGAAGAAAGAATCGTGATGGATATTTTTGATGATTTTCCAATATTTGTGTCTTGAAACACGTGCTTCAAGGCAATTAAAGTTTTTAATGTAATGTAAATAATTGTTTCATAAATGCTTCAGAAGAAGGTGTCATCTTTCTAAGCAATCACTCGAGCTGTTTAAAAAATGTAATGTGATTTAAACAAGGATACAGTATTTCTGTTACCATCCCCATACATTTTCCATAAGGCCTGGGTAAATACATTAATGCACAAGTTGAAAGACTCATAAGACCAGAAGTACAGCGTTCACCAAGATGTAATGAATTAGGCCTAGTTAGCAATTCCGAGTGGCCTGTTTCCTTGCCAGATTAAATTGCACGTGATGTGTGGTTTATCTCAGCTCTCGATAACTTCACGTTTAAATTACAGCTCTCATTCTGCAAAATGAATTTAGGGAAATTTCATAACTATCGCATGGCAATTTTTTTTAATGGCTACATTTTCTCCTGAGCATCTGTAAAGCTTGCAGCTTCCTTGTCTTTGAGTCTGTTTTTTAAAGACCTGTAGTAGAAAATCTGGAGTGAGTGTGAAACCTTTCAAAGCAATTTTTAACAAATCAAGGTTTTGATGAAAGATTATTTTAAATTTACATCTGATCGCTTTTCGGCCTTTTGGCTAAGATCAAGCGTAAATTTGTATCTGACTTTGCAGTCGTGGAACTGACATCATATACCTCCTGATATGATGTACGGAGAAGGCTACACCACCACTTCTGTGGCATTTGTGCATAATCTGAATCTGATTGTGAAGAAATATCAGATAAACCCAAATGGAGGGATAATTCTAGAAAATAAACATCTAGTCTCTTTAAAAATGTCAATGTCACATGAAACACACAGACTGGGGAACTATTCTAGATTAAAGAAAGCAAAAAAGATTTGACAAGCGGTTAAAATATATGATCCTGGGTTTTACTAGAAAGTGCATTAACTGGAGCCAATAGCAAAGTTAGAATAAGTCAACAGATTAGATAATAGTATTGTATCAATGTTAATTTCCTGATTTTAATCATTGCACTGTGGCTATATAATAACATATCCCTCAGAGAGAATATTAAAGTATTCAGGAGTAAAGGGAAAGCCATCATGCCTGCAACTAGCTCTCAAACAGTACAGACAAAAGCAATATGCATCTGTTTATCAAAATCTCTCTGTATAGAAAGAATGATATAGCAAATGTTGTAAAATGTTAACATTTGAGGACTCCAGAGGAAGTGTATACAGAAATTCTTGGCACTTTCTTTGCAACCTTTCTGGGAATCTGAAATTATGTCAAAAGACAAAGTTAAAAGAAAAAACAATAAATTAAATTTATGTCTGACTTTGTCTCAACTGTTAGGGACTACTGGACTTCCAAATAAAAATTCTACATGGAACTTTTTCTACTTTCCTGACTGACGTAGGCTGCACCTTTGACCGAGCAGGAAATTGCCACAGCAAACATGCTTACTGAGGAGCAGCGAGAAAATCCAATAATTCAGATTGTTTTAAGTCTGTGATATTTTTAAATGACTTAATGCAGTGGGTCTCTGAAGAATTCCGACAATTTTAATGGTAGAAACTTGCAGTCCCACTGAGGAAAGGGTTGCTATATAAATACTGAATGATCGTGTCTTTCTGTCTGGGCTGAAACATATTAGCTTTGCTTAGTGGCTTATTGCTTTATTCACAAAATAAATTTCAGCTGTCTCTCCCCACCATATTCCAAGCGCATCGTGAGCCTGTGCCTTATTAGATGTGGGGGCTTATGTTCTTAAGGCATCTGTTACCGTCTCAGGCTCAGCAATAATGAATTAAGCAGTTAAGTGTTTACCCCCTGAATGGAGTTAGCCAAGTAAATGATATTATTATGGATGGTCCTTAATGAAAGACCAGCAAACTCAGACTTTTTCAGCAAACAATCAGCCTTGGATTTGGGAACTAAAGTAATAAAATATTAAATATTTTTGTGAAAAGCTGTTTTTTTGTGTTCTTAGCACACTCTCCCTGCCACAAACACACATATACACAGATATACAACAACTTAAGCAGGTCGCTGGTTGATTCCTGATTCTCAAAGACCCACACATCAGGATGAGTATAAGAGTGGCAAAGAAGACATCCTTCCTCCATCCCAGAAGAAGCAGAGGGTGGCTTGGCGCAGCCTATCCTGAAAGCACAAGCAGAGAGCGAGCCAGATCCTTTAGGAAATTCATAAACTGTGCAAGAATCCCAGGGAAGATAATGGCAGGTCCTTAGCCATGAACATAATGATATGTAAAATCCCCAGCATCAAAGCTGAAACAAAAGAAAATGTCCTTCAGTAGCTCCACGTTGCCCACTACAGTTGTTGGGCAGGAAGAAAGACTAAAGTAGAGATTCCAACTTCATCTGGAAGTTTTCAACAGCCCTGGGAGAGGAGTAAGGGATGTGGGGGTGTCCGGCCGACACCTGCAAGTGTGTGTCCCTGGAGGCTGGCCCATGGTTAGGTCTCAGATACAGAGGCTAAAGTGACTGGCTGTAGAACCAAGCCAGCAGTCCCGTAGGTGCATAACACTTGACACAGTGCTGTCAACCATCACCACTATTAAGCACCTACTAATGGCTATTGGACAGACTTCAATGGTAGCCCAGCTAGTAAAGAATCCACCTGCAAAGAAGAGACCCCAGTTTGATTCCTGGGGTGGGAAGATCCCCTGGAGAAGGGATAGGCTATCCACTTCAGCATTCTTGGGCTTCCCTGGTTGCTCAGAGGGTAAAGAATCTGCCTGCAATGCGGGGGACCTGGGTTCAATTCCTGGGTTGGAATGATCCCCTGGAGGGCATGACAACCCACTCCAGTATTCTCGCCTGGAGAATCCCCATGGACAGAGGAACCTGACAGACTGCAATCCATGGGGTTGCAAAGAATCAGACACGATTGAGCGACTAAGCACACAGCACAGGCTGTTGGACGCTTCATAAATAAATCATTTAAAATAACACTGTGGTTAGGACAGTGACTCTGGAGCCAGACTGTCTAGATGTGAATTCCAGCAGGCCACTTACAAGCTCTGTGACCTTAAGCCAGTTAGTTGACCTCTCTGTGCTTCATTTTCCTCATATACAATAGTGCTAATAACCGTACAGAGTGATAAAGATTAAATGAGTTAGTCTATGTAAAACTACGTAAACATGTTGCATTTAGTAGCTTTCATTACTATTGGCCTCACAATGAACAGGACAGAGATCTGCATTTCCATATTGCAGATGAAAAGAATGAGGCCCTGAGAGAGGCAGGGGCTGGCTCATGGTCACACGGTTATGAAGGTGGCGGAACCAGCACCGACCCCGGAGCTCACTCACATTAGCCTGGGGGCTCATTGCCTCTGAGCCCACCCTGCCTCTTATGGAGAGGAAAAGCAGATGCCCAGAAAACAAGGGCTGTAGCCTTAACTATGTGCCAACTCTCAATTACCAATTAAACTGGAGAGGAACACCACGAGAGGGACAGGTTCCCGGGCCGGATTCCCCTCACATGGTAGAGACGAAACAAATGAAGTGCATTCTTGCTGTGCTCATTATTCTCCTGTTCCCTTTCCCCACTCACTCTCCTCTTGCCCTGCCCAGTGTCCGGGGACTCTGACTCCGACAGACTACACCTCCCAGGCTTCCATGCTCCCTGGCTTCTAGCTGGGTGTGGACAGTGGGAGGCCCTGGTAAGAGAAAAGAAGGCCCAGAGAAAGGCTGGGATATTTACTCCCTCCCTATTTCACTGCAGTCCGGGCAGTGGCTGGGGCCTTCCACAGTCACCACCCCTGTCAGGCTGTCCCTCCCCTGCTGCCACAGGGCCCCAGTAACTTCTCTCTCCTCACATCTCTTCAGATCTGAAGTATACATGGCTCTCTCTTGCCAGCATCTGGGTGCCTTAACATTCCCTAACACGCACCTCTGTAAATGAAAATTTTCAGGTGATTTTTTTTTTTTTTTTGGTCTGGGACCCTGATCAATCCACCTGCCAATGCAGGAGACACTGGCTTGATCCCCAGATCGGAAATCAAATTACTGGAAGATCCCCTGAAGGAAATGGCAACCCACCCCAGTATTCTTGCCTGTAAAATGTCATGCACAGAGGAGCCTTGCAGGCTACAGGCCATAGGGTTGCAAAGAGTGGGACGTGACTGAAGCAACTTATAGCACACACGCATACACTGACCCGTACATCTACCAGAGAACATTATTCAATTATTAAGAAAGACGAGGGGACTTCCCTGGAGGTCCAGTGGCTAAAAATCTGCCTGCCAGTGCAGGGGACACAAATTTGATCCCTGGTCCAGGAAGCTTGCACATGCTGCAAGGCAATTAAGCCCATGCACCATAGCTGCTGAGTCCTCATGCCCTAGAGCCTGTGTTCCACAACAAGAGAAGTCACTGCAACGAGAAGCCAGCACACTGCAACCAGAGAGTAGCCCCCACTTGCTGCAACTAGAGGAAGCCTGTGCATAGCAACGAAGAGCTAGCCCAGCCAAAAAGAAATAAATAATAAATAGTATAAAATAACTTTAAAATAAAATAGAAAAAAAGGGGAGACAGAAAGATAAGAGTTGTGTAGATATGTGTTGAATGAAGAGATGTTTAGGATATATGGTAAAGTGAACATATGGTAAAGTGAACAGTATTAACAAATATTTGCTTAAAATGTGACAAAGAAAAAAGTTAAGGAAAATTAGATATCAGTTGGTTAACGCACCTTAGCTCTGAAAAATGGTTTTAGAGGTCTCATAATTTCCATATCATCATCATAATTTCCTTTATGAGTACAAATTATTTTTTTCATCAGGAATCTTAATTCAATTGGGGTAAAGGGGATCTGTTTTTTCCTGGGCCTCTGATACACATACCACAATACCACATTTACTTGCTGCTGCTGCTGCTGCTGCTGCTAAGTCGCTTCAGTCGTGTCCGACTCTGTGCGACCCATAGACGGCAGCCCACCAGGCTCCCCGTCCCTGGGATTCTCCAGGCAAGAACACTGGCGTGGGTTGCCATTTGAGATATCTATGAAAGAAGATCTGATTAAATAGAAAGACAGCCTAAGTTCATGGGCTGGAAGGTGTAATATGGTAAAGATGTCATTTTTCTCCAAATTAATCCATAAATTTAAGACCATTCAAATCAAAATTCCAATAAGGTGTTTCATAGAACTTGACAAGCCCANGAGATATCTATGAAAGAAGATCTGATTAAATAGAAAGACAGCCTAAGTTCATGGGCTGGAAGGTGTAATATGGTAAAGATGTCATTTTTCTCCAAATTAATCCATAAATTTAAGACCATTCAAATCAAAATTCCAATAAGGTGTTTCATAGAACTTGACAAGCCCATCTTAAAAGATGCAAGGGCCAAGAATAGCTGGGGTAAATTTGAAGAATATTAGATGAGGGAACTTTTACCATATATTAAGACTTATCATAAAGGTGTTATAATAAAGACAGGGAGCAGAAGGACAGACAAATAGACTCAGGTGACAAAATTAAAAGTTTTGACACAAATTCACACTGATATAGAATGAACTCACAAAACAGATGACAAAACTGGCATTATAAATTAGTAGGGAAAGGACAGACTTCATTTTCAGTATGGTGCTGGGCCAACTGGCTATGCAGATGGGAAAAAATAGAATGAGATCCCTACCTCACACTACATACAAAGAACAACTCCAGGTGGAGGGGTCTGCACTCTAATGAATTTAAAGAAACTCAACCCATTCCCCTTTTTCCAAAAGCACACAACATCTGAAATGAAAATTATATACTTATTAAGCTGACTTTACTATGCTATGTCTGTTTGTTGTTGTTGTTTTTTAAGCATCCCAATAGCTCTGGTCACGTAATAACTCAGGAAACCTTTTAGTCCTGGCCAGAACCAGGACTGCACATTCTTATCTCCAGAATGAAAAACCACTTGGCACCTGGCAGCTTCCAAGAAACTTAGAAACATTAGCTAATTAGAGTTTGGAGAACTCTGCTCCCCAACGGCACAAGTTCTTCTTCAGGTACACAGCTTCCCTAAGCCCCTAAGAAGCTGGCCCCAGGGCAGAAACCTGCCTTCTAATTCTGCACCCCTATTTCTGCAGCAAGGTGTGCAAAGTGGACATGATCTAAGTCACCTGAGATAACCACCGCAGAATTGAGGGCACCCATTTGGTTCTCCATCTCTCCTAGATCCCAATATCTAGCTCAAGTGGCCCTACTTAGCTTCATGCCCATGAGGGCACCGATTCCTCCACTGGCTTCCAGGTCTATGAACTGTCAAGGACAGCCATGGATCTTCCCTGTGCCCGAAAAAGAGCATCGAAGATCTCCAGCACCATCCATCCACCCAAATAAAACTCCACAGACTGGACCCTTACAGCGTCAACAAAAAGCAGGCTTTCTTAAGGGGTGGGGCATGTAAGGGATGCCTTACATCCCTTTTTGCTTCTTTCTTTCCCAAAGTTCCCTTCACTGAAGCAACCGCTCCAATGTCTATTTCTAACGTCTCTCCTCTTATTTCGCTCATCCATCTTCTCTCACCCATCACACGCTCTCAGGTCCTATCTTCTCCGTTCCTTTCTCTCTCTCCTCCGTTTCCATCCCCTCTCCTGCTCTAGTTTCTCCCTCTTTTCAAATCTGAGGTTCTTACATTTCATCTAACCAGCAAAATACCATCCAGTAGCCAAACAAAAAGACAAAAGAGTTCTTTTTCTCCTTTGGTAAGATGGGGAGATGTGAATGCTTACACTTCTCTTTTCACTTTGTCCAGTCATCATATTGTCATCATCATTGTCATAACAGTGCCTATTATACACTGGGGGCTTCACCAACATTCTAGGCAAATTTCACAATCTATCGTGTCTACGTCCATTTTACAGATGAGCAAACTGAGCCCCAAAGAGACAGACTAGCTCACCCAAGTTCACTCAAGAGGAAAATGGCTGAGCATGGTTTGGAGGCTGGGTGGGAAAACCTGTACCTTTTGGTAACTTTGCTGCAAAACTCTTAACCCTAGCTCTAGTTTTTTATGCTGTTTAAGTTCAGGGCAGGAGGGAAGTGAATGAAGGTGCTTCTAGAAGATGCCATTCAGACAAATCAAAACCAGCAGGGTCTGTGTTTACCAACTTGGCAGCCAGACCCTCAGATACCACTCCCTCAGCCTCCTTGGAGCTTCTGATTTCCTAGCTCTTGGCTCCCATGAACCAAAAATATTATCCACTTGGCCTGATAGGATCGAAAAAATAATGATAATGTTGCCATTTATGGCCTGTTTTCCACAAGCCAGGCTCATTCTGCCCATTATCTAATTTCCTCCTTGTAACAGCACTTGGAGGTAAGTATGGCCATTACTTCCTCTAATAGCTGAGGAAATGGGGGCTCAGAGAGGGCAAGTGACTAGCCCAAGGTCATCCAGCCTGTAAGCAACACAGCTGGGGGTCAAATCCTGTTCTGTTTGATGCTGGGGCTTAGGTTCTCAACCCTGAATGCCACAATTCCTCTAATTCCTCTGATGGGCTTTGAATTCACTTCACTGATGAGGAGCTGAGTCAGGGTTGGATCCAAGAGTCAACTCTCCTTTTACCCACAGTTTCTAGCCACACTGTCTAGAGCTCTGGGAGTCCAGAATGAAGGTTCTACAAGCTCTCTTTTGAAGGCTGGGTCTCCAGTCCTCCAGTCTCAGAAAGCTTTGTGGACTAAAGAACTCAGCATCTAGGGGGAGAAAAGCCCCTCTGATTTAAACACTTCCTGACCCAGGAAATAAATCTGGCCCTCCTACCATGACCTTTCTTGCTGCAAATCCTTAGTGTCCATCAGGATCTTTGGCAAATGTGCCAGGCATCAAGGACCCTGAGAAGTCATCTGTTCCAGCCCCCTGCCTCCAGTCTGAGAAAGAGACTTTAAAATGATCCTGAGGACCTCCGGCCAGGGTCTAACCGACCACGGTATGTGCCACATCCTCTTTTGCACACACACACGTGTACATAGTTGCACATGTGGGTACATGCCTGCACTCACACTGTTTGGACACGAGCACGCACACACACACACACGTCTACATGCCAGTGCATATATCTATTCACACAAGCCAGAAACAGATTTTCTGAAACACACTTGTATACTCACACACAGGTTTGCACAGCCTGCGTGTGCACGTGGACGAGTGTACCATACAGATACACGGTGTGTGTGCCCAGTCGTACTTCCCAGGGTAGGGCAGCAAGGTTTCTCCTGGGGCCTCATGGAGTACGGCCTTTAGCTAAAGCCCCACCTGGTGGACACTTTGTGTATACACCAACCCCAGTTCCAAGCCTGAGCGCCCCTGGGGCCAGAATACAGCTCTGGGCAGCACCCAAGCTGACTGTAATAAGTGAGTGAGCCCAGAGCTAGACTCTGGGGACACCTCCTGTTCCTCAGATCTCTCTTCTTTCCTCCTTTCTCCCTCTCTGGGCAGCAATTTCTTTGGCCAAAGGCGGAGGAAAGAGCACTGGGTCCAGAGGCAGGGGTCTGAATCACTGCTCTGCCACTTGTGGGCACAGAATCAACTGCTATCTCAGGGTCAGACACCTAAATCGAGTCTGAAGTCAGACATGAGTTCAAATGGAGCAGCAACGCTTGGCTGTCCCCTTATACATGTGTCCTTGGGCAAGTCACTTCCACATCCCAACTGCTTCACCAACTGCAAAGTGGGGCAAAGGCCCCAGCAGAGTGGCTGGAAGCAGCAATGATAGCAAGGAAGCAAAGTCAGTTATCCTCTCCATCTTTCTCAGACCAAATACAGGTACAGTTTAGGCACAACAAGAAGCAGGGCAAGAGTCAGAGGGACTCCAGTTCAAATTCTGATTCAAATCCTGGCTCCACCACTTTTTAGATGTGGGGCAAGGCACTCCACCTCTCTGAATGTCAGTTTCTCCATCTGTACAATGGGGACCTTTTGGTGTTGTAGTGAGAACTAAATGAGACAATGCATGGAACAAACCTGGCATCAGTATGCTGTGTGCTGTGCTAAGTCACTTCAGTCATGTCTGACTCTTTGCCATCTGGACCGTAGTCTGCTAGGCTCCTGTCCATGAGATTTCCCAGACAAGAATACTGGAGTTGGTTGTCATGCCTTCCTTTAAGGGATTTTCCGGATCCAGGGATCAAACTTGCGTCTCTTATGTCTCCTGCATTGACAGGTGGGTTCTTTACCACTAGCACCATCTGTCATTAGTAAGCACTTCATAAATGTAGACTGCTATCATCAGTGTTTATGTTTGGGAAAAACAAGCGATACTTGGAGGGGTGGGCAACAGATGTTCCTCAGAAGCCCTGTATAATAGCTATACAATTACATGTAATTAATAGCTAATTAATTACAATTTAATCCTTGTGGGCCAGGCACTGTTCTATGGACTAAGAATTAACTAATTTAACATCATAACAACTCCATGAGGTAGGCACTATTATTATTTCCATTTTACAGAGGAGGACTGATGAAGATGAAAGGACTGAAATGGTAGGGACCTAACAGAAGCAGAAGATATTAAGAAGAGGTGGCAAGAACACACAGAGACCAATACAAAAAAGATCTTCACGACCCAGATAATCACGATGGTGTGATCACTCACCTAGAGCCAGACATCCTGGAATGTGAAGTCAAGTGGGCCTTAGGAAGCATCACTACCAACAAAGCTAGTGGAGATGATGGAATTCTAGTTGAGCTATTTCAAATCCTGAAAGATGATGCTGTGAAAGTGCTACATTCAACATGCCAGCAAATTTTGAAAACCCAGCAGTGGCCACAGGACTGGAAAAGGTCAGTTTTCATTCCAATCCCAAAGAAAGGCAATACCAAAGAATGCTCAAACTATGGCACTCATCTCAAATGCTAGCAAAGTAATGCTCAACATTCTCCAAGCCAGGCTTCAACAGTACACAGTTCACAGTGAACTATGAACTTTGAGATGTTCAANCAGCAGTGGCCACAGGACTGGAAAAGGTCAGTTTTCATTCCAATCCCAAAGAAAGGCAATACCAAAGAATGCTCAAACTATGGCACTCATCTCAAATGCTAGCAAAGTAATGCTCAACATTCTCCAAGCCAGGCTTCAACAGTACACAGTTCACAGTGAACTATGAACTTTGAGATGTTCAAGCTGGCTTTAGAAAAGGCAGAGGAACCAGAGATCAAATAGTCAACATCCCTTGGATCATCGAAAAAGTAGGAGAGTTTGAGAAAAACATCTACTTCTGCCTTATTGATTATGCCAAAGCCTTTGACTGTGTGGATCACAACAAACTGTGGAAAATTCTTCAAGAGATGGGAATACCAGACCATCTGACCTGCCTCTTGAGAAATCTGTATGCAGGTCAGGAAGCAACAGTTAGAACTAGACATGGAACAACAGACTGGTTCCAAATCAGGAAAGGAGTATGTCAAGGTTGTACATTGTCACCCTGCTCATTTAACTTATATGCAGAATACATCATGAGAAACGCTGGGCTGGAAGAAGCACAAGCTGGAATCAAGATTGCCGGGAGAAATATCAATAATCTCAGATATGCAGATGACACCATATCTATGGGAGAAAGTGAAGAAGAACTAAAGACTCTTTTGAAGAAAGTGAGACTAAGCGCAGGCGGCTGCGGAGCCGGCTCACTAAGCGCAGGCGGCTGCGGAGCCGGCTCACTAAGCGCAGGCGGCTGCGGAGCCGGCCGACTAAGCGCAGGCGGCTGCGGAGCCGGCCGAGAGGAACCACCCCGCGTCTGAGGACAGGGGCGGCAGCCGGGAGGAGCCACCCTGCGTCCAAGAGACAGCGGCCGAGAGTCCCGGGCTGTGACGGCACAGGAACGGCTGAGAAGAGCCACCTCACTTCCGAGGTCAGGGGCAGGGGCCGAGAGTGCCAGGCTGCGACGGCGCAGTAACAGCTGAGAGGAGCCGCCCCACTTCCCACTCAGCGCAGCCGAGAGGAGCTACCTCACGTCGGAGGACAGAGACAGCGGCTGAGAGTCCCGGGCTGTGGTGGCGCAGGAACAGCTGAGAGGAACCACCCCACTTCCGAGGTCAGGGGCAGCGGCAGAGAGTACCAGGCTGCGANAGCCGCCCCACTTCCCACTCAGCGCAGCCGAGAGGAGCTACCTCACGTCGGAGGACAGAGACAGCGGCTGAGAGTCCCGGGCTGTGGTGGCGCAGGAACAGCTGAGAGGAACCACCCCACTTCCGAGGTCAGGGGCAGCGGCAGAGAGTACCAGGCTGCGACGGCGTTGGAACAGCTGAGAGGAGCCATACCGTGTCCGAGGTCAGGGTCGAGGCTGGGAAGAACCACCCTGTGTCCGACCGAGGTCAGGGGTGGTGACCGGGAAGAGCCACCCCGCGTCCGAGGCCACGGTCTGGGGCCGGGAGGGCCACCTTACGTCTGAGGCCAGGGTCGGGGGCTTGGAAGAGCCACTGATTGATTAGCACTCAGCACAGGTGGCTGCGACGTCCAGCGCACTCAGCCTGCCTGAGAGGAGTTACCCCACGTCCCCACGTCCGAGGGCAGGGTCGGGGACTGAGAAGATCAACTCGCATCCAAAGATCGGTGGCTGCGCTGACGTGGGAGGGCCTNTGGTTAAAACTCAACATTCAAAAAACTAAGATCATAGCATCCAGTCCCATCACTTCATGGCAAATAGATTTTCTTGGGCTCCAAAATCATTGTGGATGGTGACTGCAGCCATGAAATTAAAAGCACTTGCTTTTTGTAAGAAAAGCTATGACAAACCTAGACAATGTGTTAAAAAGCAGAGACATCACTTTGCCGACAAAGGTCCGTGTAGTCAAAACTATGGTTTTTCCAGTAGTCATACGTGGATTTGAGAGTTGAACTATAAAGAAAGCTGAGCACCAAAGAATTGATGCTTTCAAACTGTGGTGCTGGAGAAGACTCTTGAGCCCCATGGACTGCAAAGAGATCAAACCAGTCAATCCTAAAGGAAATCAACCCCGAATGTTCATTGGAAGGACTGATGCTGAAGCCGAAGTTCTAATACTTTGGCCACCTGATGTGAAGAACTGACTCATTAGAAAAGACCCTGATTCTGGGAAAGATTGAGGTCACGAGGAGAAGGGTGCGACAGAGGAAGAAATGGTTGGATGGCATCATTGACTCAATGGGCATGAGTTTGAGCAAACTCCAGGAGATAAAGACAGGGAAGCCCTGGAGTGCTGCAGTCCATGGGGTTGCAAAGAGTAGGACATGACAGTGACTGAACAATGAACAACAACACAGATGAAGACACTGAGGCTCAGAGATGATGTAACTTGCCTAGGAGAAGGAAATGGCAACCCACTCCAGTGTTCTTGCCTGGAGAATCCCAGGGATGGGGGAGCCTGGTGGGCTGCCATCTATGGGGTCACACAGAGTCGGACACAACTGAAGTGACTTAGCAGCAGCCTAGGATTAAAGAACCAGAGTTGATTAAAAAGCCAGGCAGAGTGCTCTGAATTTCTGCACTCCCTACTCCTACTGAGCTGTCCTATCTGACCTTCTGGCCTCTAGTTCGTCTGGAAACTTCTCTACAAGATGAAGTCTGGCTTTAGAGGCCAAGTCCACCCCTATGAGAGTCAGTCCCATTCCTCCCAATTCCCAGGGAGGCAAATGGCCACGTGTGCCTCCTGTGTACTCTGGAGGGCTATAGGTTTAAAATAATCTCAGGGAGGCAATAAACACAATGGAAATAAAGCTAATTAAAGAGCATCCGCTAATCATGGGACCCTGTGTCAGAAAACTTGCATCTGCTGGGGTTGCTAAGTGGCATGAAGGTGGAGAGAACCTGGCTGGCAAGGCCTCATCCTACTGCTGACGCGCCACCGTGGAGTGGAGGGACAGATGGTGGCCCAGACAAGAGACGAATGTAAAAGACAGATTAGACATAGGAAACTGTGTACTCCATATTTTATTTAAAAGTCAGTCACTGTGAAATGGCTGCCCAGTGATGCTACTGGTAGCAGAGTTAAGCTCTAATGTGGCATGGTGTTGGCAGGAGCCAGGACTCAGGGGGTTAACTGCCATGGGGTTTTAATCCTGAATTTGTGGCTGCCTGGCTATGTGGCTTAAATTCAGTTGCTTAACCTCTCCGGACATCAGCATCCTCCTCTTGAAAACAGGAGGGATAATAATCTACCTATGGCTGATGGTGTCACTGATCCCAGCTTTCCACCTTTCCCTCTATCCATGAACAGTGCCACGTGTTAGCAGAGTCCACCTCAATGTGGGCAGGGCATATGCACCTCATGCTAGACCTTGGGTCTGGCCACATGACCTGCTTTGGCCAAAAGGATGAGCTGAAGTGTTGGTGTGCCAGTTCTGAGCCCATTTCTCAAGATTTGTACCTTGCACTGTTGCCTTTGCCAGGGAAGAAACATGCCTGGCCAACTGGTCCTAAGAGGAGGATGTAAGACTCAAGGGTATAGAGGAGCCTGGCTTCCTGGATCACACGTGGAGGACAGCCTCCACCATCTAGGAACACCTGCCGAGGACTGTGCCGTGGCTGTGAAGCACATGTCTCATGCTGAGCCACCGTACACTGGGGTCTATTTGTGGAGCAGCAAGTCCATCCCATGCTACCTCACTGGCAGGCCAGTCCCTGCACTCCTTCCTGAGCCAGCCCTTTGTTTCACCAACCTTGATTTTCCCCCATAGCAACCCAAGCTGGACACCATGGGGCTTTGTGCTCTCACCTGGCTGTGACTTTCTAGACCTCAGACTGTGAGCTTCCTGAAATCAGACCTTGGAGTAGGAAAAGATGCTCTAGAGCAATGCGGAGAAGATGGAAGAAGGGTCTGTGGGTACTGAGGACAGAATGGATCTGAATCCTGTTTCCTCAAACCACTGCTAGACCCCAGAGGTGGAGCAGTTCATGTTGTGTCTAAGCCATGGGGATCCCAGGCAAGGGCTCCTGCATTCAGAGCCCATTTCTTGTATCAGCAGAGGCTTTGTCTATGGTCTGATGGTGGGCAGGGACTGCAACAGCACCGGTACCCCCATATGCATGGGTACTGACTGCAAAGATGAGCAGTCACTAGGAAAGTAGCTTCTTCTCCCTTGCCCTCAACACACATTTTAGGGGACCTCAGGGGGCATCTTGCTTTAAGAAAACTGACATACGCTCTTGCCAAATAAAATTTGTCTTCAAGAAAAAAAGAAAAAACCAAACATGACACATGGATATTGGCACTTATCCAAATGATCAGTAGTCATCTTCACCAATCCTTGAGCACCCACTCGGCACCAGGTGCATTTGCTATGACCTCAGACCCTAATGGTGGCCCTGCAAGGACAGGAGGTTCAGGAAAATGAAGAAGTCCCAGGCCTACAGGCTCTGTTAGAGTCTTGAATGTCAACCTGTTTGGCAAGTTGGTGTTTCTGAAAAACAAAAGCTTAAATATCCAAGAGTGGCCCTGCCTAAAGAAATCCCTCTCTAGAACTCCATGTGACAACCTTCCTTCTCCAAGGTGGGGTAGAATGGAGAGGAAGGAACTCCACTTTTCCAGACATTGTCTTTTCCTCCACCCAGTTATCCCCACCTTGATCTCCTCTACAATCTCCCCTCCTCTCTTCTTCCACAAGGGATTGGGATGGTCAAATCCACTACACACTAGTTCTATTTTTCTATGTCTTCAAGGAAGTCTCAGTTTTGCTCTTAAGACCTTTAAAACTGACTGAATCAGGCCCACTCAGATTATATAGATGACTTAAAGTCAATTGATTATAGACTTCAATCACATTTATAAACTCTCTTCACATCACCCAGATTGATGTCTGAATAATTGGCACTATCATCTAGTCAATAATTTGACACATCAAACCAACCATCACATACCTCCTTGGTAAATCCCTGTGGCATCCTCAAGTTGGGTGCTTGTTGACCAGACCATACTGTCAATGTGAACCAGTCATGGCTTTTTCAATTGGATGAATACTTAATCAAAAGACTGGATTTGTTGGCTCCCATATCCCAAAAGGGCAGGAGTTTGGTTGGAAACACCCCAGGCTAGGCCCTCAGCACAGCCTAGACTCTCTTCTGTGGCCTTCCATCTGCTTCTATCTGGATGTTGGCTTGATTTTGCTCCTTTCACTCTGTCCACAAGACTGGAACCATGGCCCTAGTAGTTCTGGAAGCATATCTTTATGAGGTCAAGGGAAAAGGCTCACTGGCCAGCCTAGGTCACAGAGGGTGAGGTCTGTCAACCATGGGGAGCAGGCAGATAGCTCATGCAGGGACACCAGCAGGAGGCTGTAAGCCGGGCAGCTGCCCAGGTATGCACAGCTCTGTACCTTCCAAAGTGTAGTACGTGAGCTTCCAGGTGTTTCTAGAGCATACATGGAACATTCTACAAACTTTGAATTCCGTGGGAAGGAAGCCCACCCTCTTTTAAGTATCCCTCAAGCTTTCTGATTGCTCCAAAGACAAGCTCCACTTAGTTGTTATAATGTCTATAATGCTTCTGTCCCTGAAAAAAAATCTCTCAGGCTCAGTTCCTCTGGCAGGCAAGAATTTAATTCATTACTTTACTCTAAATGTATTTACTTATATGTAGTTATTTTCTATTTATGGCAAGAGATGCTAGTTTTCTACTTAGAGTAGTGATAGAAAGTTTCCTTTTACAAAAACATTTAGTAAAAAGTGAGCCAGGCTAGAGAAAAATATTAAGTAAATAATAACAGAGGTGCATGGAGACAGGAAAAATTGTGTCTAAGGATGGGATGGACTTAAGCATTATATTGGGTGATGGCCTTGGCTTTGATATTAGACACTCAGAATTTAAATCCAGGTCACATTCACTATGTAAATCTGGGCAAGCCACTGAAACTGCATTTCATCTTCCTTATCTATAAAATGAAGATGGTAATAATAATCATCAAACTTCATAACTCACTTTACCCAACCCCCTTAGGGCCACATATATTCAGGAATTCAGAAATTCTCAAATGTTTAGAGTACCACATACTTTATATTACCTCCAGAACTTAGGCAGCACCACACGACCTGGCACACTGAGCTTTGAATTTTGTGTTTTTTGTTGTTGTTAAGTCTACACATTGCACCAATCCTTGGCAGATTTTTCAGCCTAATGAGTTTGCTACAAACTTGAAAATAAAAACTTTCATATTCCAGAGGTTTGGAACAAGACTAGTGAGACTAAAAGCACCTTAGCCAAGCCTATGCAGCGCTATGACAAAGCAAGGAGCCACCAGAGCAGGGGAGGGAGGATTTAGAGACAGCAGGAATGAAATGTGCACCAATCCCAAGAGAAATTATAAAGAGATTGTAAAAGCTTCACAAGATTTCTCAGAAGTCTCCTCATCCCATGACCTGTCCTTTCCCTTCCTCCTCCTCCTCCTCTCCCTCCTCCCTCTTCTTCCTATTCCTCTTGGTCCTCTTCCTCCCATTGCCCTTGCTGGTGATCAGCCTAGGAGTGGACATGTGACTAAGTTATAGCCAATGAGATGTGAGGGGAGATCTGCTGAAATGCTTCTGTAGATGTCTCTGTGCCTAGATGTGATGCCTGGTGCAGGGGCAGCCATTTTAGGGTCGTAATGGGAGGTAGGCTGCAGGTAAAAGCCACACAAAGAAAGCCAGGGTAGAGAATTGATCTCACATAGCCACTGATCACACCAAACTTGGACTTGCCTACCTCTGCACTTCCTATAAAAGACAAAGAAAACCTATTATAATTTTAGCCACTTTTAGTTGGAATTATATGTATTGCAGAAGGGCATTAGTTTGGATATTAAAGGAAAGTATAAATCTGGAAGGTGAGAAAATGTGAGGAGTCGCAAGTTATAAGAAGGTCTATAAGCAAGGTTGGATTTTAAGGGCTTCCCTGGTGGCTCAGACAGTAAAGCATCTGCCCGCAATGTGGGAGACCTGGGTTCGAATCCTGGGACAGGAAGATCCCCTGGAGAAGGAAATGGCACCCCACTCCAGCACTCTTGCCTGGAAAATCCCATGGATGGAGGAGCCTGATAGGCTACAGTCCATGGGGTTGCAAAGAGTCAGACACCACTGAGTGACTTCACTTTTCACTTTATTGTAACAGGAGGGAAAGGACCAGGGCACAACTTTTGAAAGAATGACATAGCCTGAGGACACAATATAAACCGATTAGAATCAAATGGGACCAAGATGGCAGTCAAGATTAGACCTTGATCCTCAATCAGCAAGTGAAATGNCACTGAGTGACTTCACTTTTCACTTTATTGTAACAGGAGGGAAAGGACCAGGGCACAACTTTTGAAAGAATGACATAGCCTGAGGACACAATATAAACCGATTAGAATCAAATGGGACCAAGATGGCAGTCAAGATTAGACCTTGATCCTCAATCAGCAAGTGAAATGACACACCCAACGGTGCCATGACAGTTCTGAAGCTCTGTTAAAAGACCAAGGAGTGGGCAGTGGCCCAAATCCTGGAAATCTCCACCCCTTCTCAAAAGTAGTTGGAGTAATCCTCCCACTCATTAGCATATGAAATCACTCAGCCTATAGAATCTAACCATGCCACATTTCAAGGCTGCACTTGTCCTCTACAATGACCCACACTTTGTCTGGAGAGTACGCATCTCTCTAAATCTGAACAAATCCACTTAGTACCTATCACTTTGTCCTTCACTGACTTCTTTCTGTAATGAGACATCAAGAACCTGAGCTTCATTAGGTCCTGAAACCAAGTACCATGGGTTTTGGCTGAGTTTGAGTCCCAGCCATGTGGGTTCAAGTCCCAAAATGGGCTTTGGCTGGTTTCAAGTCCCAGCTACATGGGTTCAAATCTCAAGCAAGGTTTTGGCTGGGTTCAAATCCCAACCATGTGGGTTTGAGTCCCAAACTGGGTTTTGGCTGCATTCGAGTCCCAGCAAATGGGTTCAAGTCCCAATCTGAGGTAAACAGTTTCAATATCAGATAGATGATATTATGGGAAGGTGGAGGGGGCCAGTGAAAGAGCTGGTGTGGGCTGGACTGTGAGGATGGGTTCATGAAAGAGTTTGGGAAACTTCCTAAAATTCACTAAAAACTTCATGGTTCCATTTTTGTAGTCTAAGTGGAGGGCAAATAATTAAGCTCAAGTCCAGAGTCCCTTAAATTCCTTCCCAGGATCATAGATGTTCCCTCTACCAGGAAAGAAATCTAAGCTGAGCAGTCGGGAAGATTCTAGGTAGATGAAAAGCCTCAGCAGCGTTCCGGGCTTGTCTGGCCTTCAACGTGTGATTTTGAGAGTTGGAAGCGCGAAGATTATAACTCAGAATGGCACGCGGGTGTGAAGCCGGCTGCCTTGCCAGCTATTTGCCTGTATTTAAAACACATATGGGTGATATTTTTAAATATCTTTGCTGTGTGATTGAAAAACATTGCAGTTGCTACTTCATGGACGTGGGTTTTTATGCAAACCCAGGGATGGAATGATGAGTGTATGTTGTACCTACGTGGGCTTTGCTGGAGAGAAGTAAGGACAGAATGGCACAGCCTGCCTAAATGTCGGGCAGAGAATTGGGGCTGGGCCATTCAACATTTAACTTGGGTGTGGGGGCTGCTGGCAAAGCTCCTTGGTTTTCTTTCTTTTCATCCCTTCCAACTCTCCCTCCAAAGGGTTTGGGTGGGGCTACTCCCCCAGCTATGGGAATGGGCATGTGACCCAGATTGGCCAATTAGGTCACTCCAACCTTTTTGCCCCAGTGATTGGTTATGTCCTTAGCTCATGTCCTAAGGCAAGTCAGTGAAACTCAACAGTGAGACTCTTAGGAACTACTGGGAAAGAATCACTTCCCTCTTGCTCTTGTTGCTGAGCTGAGAGGAGGTATAGCTGGGACTACCTAAGGCTATTTTTGTCACCACCTGGGGAAAGCCTGATGGAAATAAAGCCAAGATAGGGGGAAAAAGCCTGCGACATTAACAGAATCCTAGACCCAGACATGCCTGAAATCTAAGATCAGACTTCTTTGGTTGCACTTAGAAAAAAATTTGTGGTAAACTCTATTTAAGGGACTTCTCTGGTGGTCCAGGGATTAAGAATCTGCCTTCCAGTGCAGGGGATGTGGGTTCGACCCCTAGTCAGGGAACTGAGATCCCACATGCTACGGAGCAACTAAGCTGTGCGCCACAATGACTAAGCCTGTGCCACAACTAGTAGTTGCCCACTCGGCGCAACTACTAAGCCTGCAATGACTGAGAAACTCACGCACTACAGGGAAGAGCCCACAAGCCCCAAGGAAGACCCAACACAGCCTAAAATAAATAAATATTACAAAATATACATATATATTTAACATAAAATGTCATTTTAGCCATTTCTAAATATACAGTTCAGTGACATTAATTACAATCACAATGCTGTGTAACCATCATCACTGTCTTTTTTCAAAATCTTCAGCCCCCAAACCCATTGAGCAGTAACTTCCCATCCCATAATAAGATTCCTAATTTAAAATATGGGCTTCCCTGGTGGCTCAGATGGTAAAGAATCTGCCTGCAATGAAGGAGACTTGGGTTCAATCTCTGGGTCAGGAAGATACCCTGGAGAAGGGAGTGGCTATGCACTTCAGTATTCTTGCCTGGAGAATTCCATGGACAGAGGAACCTGGGGGGCTATAGTCCATGGGGTCACAAAGAATGGGACAAGACTGAATGACACTTTCTTTTTTAAAGTGTGTGTGTGTGTGTGTGTGTGTGTGTGTATGTGCGCACACGTGCATGCGCTAAGTCACTTCGATCGCGTCCCATTCTTTGCAACCTTACAGACTGTAGCCCACCAGGGTTAGTCTGGCTTCTCTCACTTAGCATAATGCATTTAAGGTTCATCCATGTTGTTCAGTTCAGTTCAGTTCAGTCATTCAGTCGTGTCCGACTCTTTGTGACCCCATGGACTGCAGCACACCAGGCCTCCCTGTCCATCACCAACTCCTGGAGTTTACCCAAACTCATGTCCATTGAGTTGGTGAGGCCATCCAACCATCCTCTGTGGTCCCCTTCTCCTCCAGTCCCCAATCTTTCCCAGCATCAGAGTCTTTTCAAATGAGTCAGCTCTTTGCATCAGGTAGCCAAAGTATTGGCATTTCAGCTTCAACATCAGTCCTTCCAAAGAACACCCAGGACTGATCTCCTTTAGGATGGACTGGTTGGATCTCTTTGCAGTCCAAGGGACTCTCAAGAGTCTTCTGCAACACCCCAGTTCAAAAGCATCAATTCTTCGGCACTCAGCTTTCTTTACAGTCCAGCTCTCACATCCATACATGACTATTGGAAAAACCATAGCCTTGACTTTGTTGACAAAGTGATGTCTCTGCTTTTTAATATGCTGTCCATGTTGTTGGCACATCAGTAATTGTTCCTTTCTACTGCTGAGGAATAAATACATTGTATGTATCCATTCACCAGTCTATCTCATTCACCAGTTGAGGGACATTTATCCGCTTGTGTACTCTGAATTTACTTGAGTCTATAAATCCCTTTTTCTTTTCTTAAGCTATTCCAGTTAAATTTCGGTCATCTGCAACCACAATAATGTTGACAGTATATCAGAGAAAGCGACTTCCTCTCTCTGAAGTTTTTTCCTTCATCTATAAAATCAGAGCTTACTATTCAAATGGTTTTGAGGGTTACAGAAGTCTTTGCTCAAAATTGTTTGAGAGAGACAATTATCTTCTCACATACCAAGGAGTTCTGAGATGGAGAAGATCTCAAAACAGGTAATTCTTGTAATTCGCAGTTCAAGTCCGGAGGCAGGCAGTTTCCACGGCTCCACTCTGCTGGCCTCTGGGTTTTCCCCACAGGGCAAAGCAAGATGGCGGCAGAGACGCCACATGACAAACTTCACAGGAAGTTCTCTCATTTTGGCTTAAGCCAAAAATGGCTTATTAGTTTATTTTAATGGTATGATGAGCCTTGGGTACAGCTGGATCAAGAGCCTCTAAGGTTGAATTTTAGACATTATCATTCTCCTTCTCTGTTGGCTTTGTTCTCAGACAGGCTTCTCTGCAAGGTGGCTAAGATGGCTTCTGGCAGCCCAGGCATCTGTCCTCCCAGGGTAACATCCCCAGGGCAAAGAGAGAGGCTCTTT
Source organism: Neotragus moschatus (assembly GCA_006410615.1). NCBI lineage: Eukaryota > Metazoa > Chordata > Mammalia > Artiodactyla > Bovidae > Neotragus > Neotragus moschatus. The sequence goes on from SJYA01002329.1 coordinate 966,084, forward strand.
CCAAAGGTTCCATCAGGAATCCTGGGGAGAACTCTCCTTGCTCAGGTCAGATCTAGACCCTTGAGACATCACTGCTAGTGTGAGGGTATTTGGAATGGTACCTTTGGGAGGTAGATTTAGATTAGGTGATGAGGCTAGGGCCTCCTGATGGTATTGATACCTCTATAGAAAGAGACATCAGAGCACACGCCCCGCCGCCTTCTCTCGCTCTCTCCTTTCCCTCTCTCTGCCATACTGCTGCTGCTGCTGCTGCTGCTAAGTTGCTTCAGTCGCGTTTGACTCTGTGCGACCCCATAGGCGGCAGCCCACTAGGCTCCCCCATCCCTGGGATTCTCCAGGCAAGAACACTGGAGTGGGTCGCCATTTCCTTCTGCCATACTAGAACACAGCAAAAAGATGGCCATCTGTAAACTGGGTCAAGAGCCCTCACCAGGTCCTAAACATGATAGCACTCCGATCTTAGACTTCCAGTGTCCAAACTATGAGAAAATAGTTGTTTAATTCCGCCCCCTGCCCCCGCCCAGGCTATGGTATTTTGTTATGGTAGCCTGAACTGACTAATACAGCAGTGAATTTAGAGCAGTCATTGTTGACTGGTTACCTGCTGAGTGCCAGGCCCTGTGCAGAATATTGAAGTTCATTAGCTAGGTCTCAGCCCACAGAGAGTTTGGAATCTAGAAACAGTATTAAAATATTAATGATGAATCCCTTCTATCTTTTCTGTAAACTTGAGATCACTTTTATTTAAGAAAAGAAAATTCTAACTCAATCAATAACCTCTTTGCACTTTCTTCCTCTATCCATCTGTCTCTGGAAACAGACTAGCACGTAGACCACAGAACTTTACATCTATCTCTCCATAGTTATTTCCATGCATGCCAAGAGAAAAAAAAGATGACAGCTATAAAGAGATATGGCAGATGCTCCTAAGTGCCCTGTGTTCAGAGCTTTTCATGTCTAACCTCATTTAATCTTCAGACCAGTCTGTAAGACAGACATTATTAGATTCATTATCCAAATAAGGAAGCTGAGAGGCCCAGAGAGGCAAAGTGACTTACCCAAGATCACACAGCTGTGAAGTGAGGGTGAGGTTTGAACCCTTTGAATCAGGTCTTTCTGATTTTAAGGCCTAAGGTCTTAACTCCCATCAGCTTCCTTGGCTAATCAGTGCTATAGAGGAATTCATAAAATAGACACTCATCCAAAGTTGAGACATTATAATGACCTAGATTTCTCTATGATAAGGATAGCCACCACTAAGGAAGGTGGCTGTAATGTGGATGAATGCCCTAAGAACTTTTATGGACTCTCAAAGAGAAAACAATGTTACTTTTGTTACTTATAAGATAGTCTCTACTCTGTGCCAGTCAGTCCACATGTTTTAACGCTTCCCCTCACAATCCTTTGAGGTAAGTCCTAGCATCATTCCCATTTTCAAGATGAGAAAGTAGAGGCTCAATTGAGCCAAAGCAATGGGTGAATGAGTGAAATTAGGACATCTCATCACTCTAAATCTTTGCAAGAGGAATAAATGTGCCAAACCCTTGAGGTTCTAGAATCTCCTGAGTCTATATTGAAAGAGAAAGGAGCAAGATGGAAATTTAGAACAAAATTCTCCTCTCATAGAAGGAAGATGCTGGTTGTCAACTGCAAGTTCTAGGGAAATGCCTTGAGACACACCCTTACCCCCACCCCCAGGTCCCTGGGGTTCTGTGGTTGAATCTGGAAACTCTGAAAGTCTCCTTGAACAGACTTAGAGCTGATGGAGTGGGGAGAGAGCAGGCTTATAAGGGACTCTCACAGGAAATGCAACAATAGCAGTGTTGTGCCCCGTGAGAGCTGCAAACAGCATCCTCAGCAACAGGGAATATGGGTATGAATACGCTTGAGCTGTTCTGCCACCTAAATGTGCATAATGAAAAAAAAAAAAAAAGACCACGTATAAAAATGTCATAAAATAGGTCTGTGAATTCAGCCTTAAAAAATCATGTGCATCTGGGTCTTTTCCTGAAGGAAAAAAGAAAATCCCATGACCAGTTTGGTGGAGTTGGATGACGGGAGTGGTTAAACATTAATTAATTGATTTTGTGTTTTTCAGAAAGATAATACTCATTGTTAAAACTTCAAGCAATGTACGTGTAATGGTGTATAAGGAATGCTTCTAGCTACAAGTAACAGTAAACTTAGAAAACAATGGTTTAAAAACATGCATGCATGCTCAGTCATATCTGACTCTTTGTGACCCTATGGACTGTAACCCCCCAGGCTCTTCTGTCCATGGAATTTTCCAGACTAGAATATTGGAAAGGGTTGCCATTTCCTACTCCAGGGTATCTTCCTAATCCAGGGATCAAACCTGTGTCTCCTGCATCTCCTGCACTGCCAGGCAGATTCTTTCCCACTGAGCCACATGTGAAGCCTAAAAGATGAGTATTTAGTGTTAATTACCAGGAAGCCTAAGGTAGGAGGTTCTGGACTTGGTTTGTGTGTTCTCAGTCGCTCAGTCATGTCCGACTCTTTGGGACTCTATGGACTGTAGCCTGCCAGGGTGCTCTGGCCATGGGGAGTCTCCAGGTAAGAATAGTGGAGTGGGTTACCATGCCCTCCTCCAGAGGATATTCCTGACTCAGCGATTGAAACCATGTCTCTTGTCTGCTTCATTGGCAGGCAGGTTCTTTACCACTCGCACCACCTGGGAAGCCCCAGGACCTGGTTTAAGGACTCAATATCAATAGGAACTCAGACCCCTCTGCTCTTTCTGCCTTGCTCTACTCAGTGTGTAGGTAATGTCTCCCATCATGGTCACAAGATAGCTGCCNGTTCAAAAGCATCAATTCTTCGGCACTCAGCTTTCTTTACAGTCCAGCTCTCACATCCATACATGACTATTGGAAAAACCATAGCCTTGACTTTGTTGACAAAGTGATGTCTCTGCTTTTTAATATGCTGTCCATGTTGTTGGCACATCAGTAATTGTTCCTTTCTACTGCTGAGGAATAAATACATTGTATGTATCCATTCACCAGTCTATCTCATTCACCAGTTGAGGGACATTTATCCGCTTGTGTACTCTGAATTTACTTGAGTCTATAAATCCCTTTTTCTTTTCTTAAGCTATTCCAGTTAAATTTCGGTCATCTGCAACCACAATAATGTTGACAGTATATCAGAGAAAGCGACTTCCTCTCTCTGAAGTTTTTTCCTTCATCTATAAAATCAGAGCTTACTATTCAAATGGTTTTGAGGGTTACAGAAGTCTTTGCTCAAAATTGTTTGAGAGAGACAATTATCTTCTCACATACCAAGGAGTTCTGAGATGGAGAAGATCTCAAAACAGGTAATTCTTGTAATTCGCAGTTCAAGTCCGGAGGCAGGCAGTTTCCACGGCTCCACTCTGCTGGCCTCTGGGTTTTCCCCACAGGGCAAAGCAAGATGGCGGCAGAGACGCCACATGACAAACTTCACAGGAAGTTCTCTCATTTTGGCTTAAGCCAAAAATGGCTTATTAGTTTATTTTAATGGTATGATGAGCCTTGGGTACAGCTGGATCAAGAGCCTCTAAGGTTGAATTTTAGACATTATCATTCTCCTTCTCTGTTGGCTTTGTTCTCAGACAGGCTTCTCTGCAAGGTGGCTAAGATGGCTTCTGGCAGCCCAGGCATCTGTCCTCCCAGGGTAACATCCCCAGGGCAAAGAGAGAGGCTCTTTCCAAAGGTTCCATCAGGAATCCTGGGGAGAACTCTCCTTGCTCAGGTCAGATCTAGACCCTTGAGACATCACTGCTAGTGTGAGGGTATTTGGAATGGTACCTTTGGGAGGTAGATTTAGATTAGGTGATGAGGCTAGGGCCTCCTGATGGTATTGATACCTCTATAGAAAGAGACATCAGAGCACACGCCCCGCCGCCTTCTCTCGCTCTCTCCTTTCCCTCTCTCTGCCATACTGCTGCTGCTGCTGCTGCTGCTAAGTTGTTTCAGTCGCGTTTGACTCTGTGCGACCCCATAGGCGGCAGCCCACTAGGCTCCCCCATCCCTGGGATTCTCCAGGCAAGAACACTGGAGTGGGTCGCCATTTCCTTCTGCCATACTAGAACACAGCAAAAAGATGGCCATCTGTAAACTGGGTCAAGAGCCCTCACCAGGTCCTAAACATGATAGCACTCCGATCTTAGACTTCCAGTGTCCAAACTATGAGAAAATAGTTGTTTAATTCCGCCCCCTGCCCCCGCCCAGGCTATGGTATTTTGTTATGGTAGCCTGAACTGACTAATACAGCAGTGAATTTAGAGCAGTCATTGTTGACTGGTTACCTGCTGAGTGCCAGGCCCTGTGCAGAATATTGAAGTTCATTAGCTAGGTCTCAGCCCACAGAGAGTTTGGAATCTAGAAACAGTATTAAAATATTAATGATGAATCCCTTCTATCTTTTCTGTAAACTTGAGATCACTTTTATTTAAGAAAAGAAAATTCTAACTCAATCAATAACCTCTTTGCACTTTCTTCCTCTATCCATCTGTCTCTGGAAACAGACTAGCACGTAGACCACAGAACTTTACATCTATCTCTCCATAGTTATTTCCATGCATGCCAAGAGAAAAAAAAGATGACAGCTATAAAGAGATATGGCAGATGCTCCTAAGTGCCCTGTGTTCAGAGCTTTTCATGTCTAACCTCATTTAATCTTCAGACCAGTCTGTAAGACAGACATTATTAGATTCATTATCCAAATAAGGAAGCTGAGAGGCCCAGAGAGGCAAAGTGACTTACCCAAGATCACACAGCTGTGAAGTGAGGGTGAGGTTTGAACCCTTTGAATCAGGTCTTTCTGATTTTAAGGCCTAAGGTCTTAACTCCCATCAGCTTCCTTGGCTAATCAGTGCTATAGAGGAATTCATAAAATAGACACTCATCCAAAGTTGAGACATTATAATGACCTAGATTTCTCTATGATAAGGATAGCCACCACTAAGGAAGGTGGCTGTAATGTGGATGAATGCCCTAAGAACTTTTATGGACTCTCAAAGAGAAAACAATGTTACTTTTGTTACTTATAAGATAGTCTCTACTCTGTGCCAGTCAGTCCACATATTTTAACGCTTCCCCTCACAATCCTTTGAGGTAAGTCCTAGCATCATTCCCATTTTCAAGATGAGAAAGTAGAGGCTCAATTGAGCCAAAGCAATGGGTGAATGAGTGAAATTAGGACATCTCATCACTCTAAATCTTTGCAAGAGGAATAAATGTGCCAAACCCTTGAGGTTCTAGAATCTCCTGAGTCTATATTGAAAGAGAAAGGAGCAAGATGGAAATTTAGAACAAAATTCTCCTCTCATAGAAGGAAGATGCTGGTTGTCAACTGCAAGTTCTAGGGAAATGCCTTGAGACACACCCTTACCCCCACCCCCAGGTCCCTGGGGTTCTGTGGTTGAATCTGGAAACTCTGAAAGTCTCCTTGAACAGACTTAGAGCTGATGGAGTGGGGAGAGAGCAGGCTTATAAGGGACTCTCACAGGAAATGCAACAATAGCAGTGTTGTGCCCCGTGAGAGCTGCAAACAGCATCCTCAGCAACAGGGAATATGGGTATGAATACGCTTGAGCTGTTCTGCCACCTAAATGTGCATAATGAAAAAAAAAAAAAAAGACCACGTATAAAAATGTCATAAAATAGGTCTGTGAATTCAGCCTTAAAAAATCATGTGCATCTGGGTCTTTTCCTGAAGGAAAAAAGAAAATCCCATGACCAGTTTGGTGGAGTTGGATGACGGGAGTGGTTAAACATTAATTAATTGATTTTGTGTTTTTCAGAAAGATAATACTCATTGTTAAAACTTCAAGCAATGTACGTGTAATGGTGTATAAGGAATGCTTCTAGCTACAAGTAACAGTAAACTTAGAAAACAATGGTTTAAAAACATGCATGCATGCTCAGTCATATCTGACTCTTTGTGACCCTATGGACTGTAACCCCCCAGGCTCTTCTGTCCATGGAATTTTCCAGACTAGAATATTGGAAAGGGTTGCCATTTCCTACTCCAGGGTATCTTCCTAATCCAGGGATCAAACCTGTGTCTCCTGCATCTCCTGCACTGCCAGGCAGATTCTTTCCCACTGAGCCACATGTGAAGCCTAAAAGATGAGTATTTAGTGTTAATTACCAGGAAGCCTAAGGTAGGAGGTTCTGGACTTGGTTTGTGTGTTCTCAGTCGCTCAGTCATGTCCGACTCTTTGGGACTCTATGGACTGTAGCCTGCCAGGGTGCTCTGGCCATGGGGAGTCTCCAGGTAAGAATAGTGGAGTGGGTTACCATGCCCTCCTCCAGAGGATATTCCTGACTCAGCGATTGAAACCATGTCTCTTGTCTGCTTCATTGGCAGGCAGGTTCTTTACCACTCGCACCACCTGGGAAGCCCCAGGACCTGGTTTAAGGACTCAATATCAATAGGAACTCAGACCCCTCTGCTCTTTCTGCCTTGCTCTACTCAGTGTGTAGGTAATGTCTCCCATCATGGTCACAAGATAGCTGCCACAGCTCCAGATATAAGGTCCTCATGTCACAGTCTCAAGCAGTAAGGAAAGGGGTAAGATTATGCTACAGAGAATCTTGTATTCTTTAATTAGAGAGAAAGATCTCTTCCAGAAATGGTCCTCGTCCTCCACAAAGTTAGACGGACCTCTCTCCAAACCTTAGCTCTCCTGCTTTATCTCTCTGAGCCTCAATTTTCCCATCCTGGAAATGGGGATAATAGTAGCACCTTCCTCAGAGGGTGTTGCGAGAATTAAATGAGAAAATACTTCGTGTCCAATAAACACACAGGAGCTGTGCTAGTATCTTCCATTTCCCTAGCATATTCACCCTTCTTAACCTGTCTCCAGCTTATTCTGTGATGCCTCAGAACTGCAACAACCATCTTTCTTTTCCTCTGGCTTTTGGTTGATTTGGCCAATGGGAAGTATAGTATCAACAGGAGCTCGAGAGGGAAGATAGAGAAGTTGAGTATTTATCCCCCTAGCTCCTTCTCTGTGGCACTGCTGAGGGAGACTGTTTCTCTAGTGATGGCCGCAGCTTCTCTCTCTCTGCCAGCTGCCTGGTAATGCCCACTGGGTAATAGCTCTCTAAGGTTACTAGCCCCAGGGCGTGGCTCCATTGTTTTTCTAAACCTGCTCTCACCTTAGTAAATAGTCTCTTTATTCAACACTTCTTGAAATGCCAGTTTGAGTGCATTATCTTTTCCTGCCAGGAGCTGGACTGATTCAAAACATGAGCTTTTTTTTTTTTTTTTTGTCAAAGTAAATTATTTGCAAACTTCAGTATTTTATTAGTAGTGACAAGTTATTTGTGTCACACTTCATGATTAAGAATCACCAGTCCTCTTGGTCAAAAAGTCAGTCAAGTGGGATGTTTGATTGAGTTGGCTGTTATAATCATGAATTAAATCTAAATCCTTGGGCTTCTGGCCATATCCTGAGGCGCAATATTTTTTACATGATAATGGTTTTGGGGGAAAAAAAGAAAAGACAATTTTTACATTCATATGCCCCGAACTCGTTGCTGCGTATTCTTGACATCCTTCAGTTAAATGGAAAACACCAGGTTTTGAAACCATATTGATTTCAGTGGGCATATATTATTTTACTGTAAGTACCAATGTCTGTTGTACTTAATATACAATGGATTAATTTAAAATGCATTAGTTTAATAAAAATGCATAAAATAGAATAGAATTGCATTAGCTTCAATAAAAAATTCAATTTCATAAATATTATCTCGTGTTAAAATGCATTGATTTCCAGGAAAATATATTGGTCAAAGGTAATTTACATTGCTTTGAATGGAAATGCGCCAGTCTCCATACATATGTATTAGTTTAGTCAAACGTATCCAATTGTGTAAGATATCGGTTAGGCTGAAATGGATTCCAACCCTGTTTGTTGTTGTTGTTGTTGTTTTATTCTCTTTGGCTGAATAAATATTTCCCATGCTCGCTTTAGTGTAGCCTAGTTCCTGTGAAGGAAGGCAGGTGGGTGAGCCTGAGGAACATTCAGGTAACCCACTGGTTTGTGGATTGTTGACTTCTGCAGCAGTTAAGACTCCCTTGGTGGCAGGTAAGATGTGTTCACCTTCCCTACCAAGGCTGGTTGTTGGATATGAGGTGGAGATCCAAGCAAAGGGCCCAGAAGGCCTCATGAGGACTGACTGGAGCCGCACCCAGACCAGGAAAATGTAGACTTTAACTGCAGCAGGAGAAGCTGGAAAGGAGCTACTTTATAGGAGGCAAGTAGGAACCAGAAGCAGATGAGCTAAGCCCAGACCTCAGGGTCAGCAGGACACAGGATCACAGCTGGCCTC
>SJYA01002329.1:977077-1030582 GCA_006410615.1 Neotragus moschatus
GTAGCCTGCCAGGCTTCTCTGTCCATGGGATTCTCCAGGCAAGAATACTGGAGCAGGTTGCCACTTCCTTCTCCAGGGGATCTTCTCGACCCAGGGATCGAACCCAGGTCTTCTGTGTTGAAGGCAGATTTGTTACCCTCTGAACCACCAGGGGTGGCTTGGGGTACATTGGGGTAATTCAGGGAGGTATCTAATCCCCGTTCTCTGGCTTCTGAGGAAAGTTTGGATGAGTGACTTTGTCTCTTTAGGCCTCAGTTCCTTCATCTGTTAAATAGGTATAATGACAGCATCTGTCTCCTACAGCCCACAGACGTAGCAGGAGCACAACAGACAGCAGACCCTCACCCACAAAAAGCACTCACCACTTTCCAGAGCCTTTAACATGCTAATGTGCGTCCTGAATCCCTAAAGAGGGGAATAAGCAGGCAGATAAACCTCCCCACTGGGTCGGTCGCAAAGAGTCAGACACGACTGAGCGACTGAACTGAACTGAACTGAACCTACCCAGGAGGAGGCTGAAGAAGGAAAGAACTACAATACGGGGAGACTTAGAGAAGGAGAAACTGCCCTGAGTTCCATTTCCCCACGCGGGGGACCCCTCCCTCAGTGATATGTGAGTTGCCGTTGCTCTCTGCAGATGGACATTTTTCAAAACTTTTTATTTGGAAAAAAATTACAACAGAAGAGTTATAAGAAGAGTACCGTGAACTCTCTGAACTTCTCCAGATTTGCCAAATGTTGACATTTTGCCACATTTGCTTTATTTTTCTCTCCGTCTGTATGTGTATATATCTCTTTCTATATATATGTTTCCCCCTGAACCATTTGAGAGTTAATGCAATCACCAGCACAGTCCTCTACACACAAGAGATCAGTGTTTGTCTCCTAAGAACAAGGTCATTCTCACTCGTAACTACCGTACAACTGTCACATGCAGAAAACTTAGCAGTGATATGGTTCTAGAATCCGAGTTTTAAGATTCCATGTTGAAATTTCACCAAATGAAATAGTGACATAAAATTGAACCGTATTTTATAATCGTGATTTTTCCATTCGGGATCTTATCCAGGATCACACATTGAAATTAACTGTGCCTTCTTTTAGCCTCCTTTAACCTGGACCTGTGCTTCAGCCTTCTTTTGTCTTTCTCAAGGTTGATATTTTTGAAGAGTCCATTTTGGAGACCAGCTGTCAGTTTGGGTTTGTCTGGTGTTTCCTTGGGANTCGGGATCTTATCCAGGATCACATATTGAAATTAACTGTGCCTTCTTTTAGCCTCCTTTAACCTGGACCTGTGCTTCAGCCTTCTTTTGTCTTTCTCAAGGTTGATATTTTTGAAGAGTCCCTTTTGGAGACCAGCTGTCAGTTTGGGTTTGTCTGGTGTTTCCTTGGGATCAGATTCAAGTTATGGGGACTTCCCTGGTGTTCCAATGGTTAAGAATCTGCCTGTCAATACAAGGGACGTGGGTTTGATCCCTGATCTGGGAGGATACCACAGGGCAACTAAGTCCGTGCGCCACAACTACTGAGCCCGTGCACTGGGAGCCCATGCCCCCCAATAAGAGAAGCCACCACAATGAGAAGTGTGTGCAACTAGACAGTAGCTCCCCCTCGCCGCAACTGAGTCCACCCGCAGCAATGAAGACCCAGCGCAGCCAAAAACAAATAGATAACAAAGATTCAAGTTACTTCCCTTTGGCAAGAACACCACTGAAGTAATGCTGCACCCTTCTCAGGGCATCGTATCCAGAGGCCCCTGACGGCTGTTCGTCCCGTTTCTGGTGCTGTAAACTCTGACTTCTTGGATGGGGTGGTATCTGCCAGGTTTCTCCACTCTAATTTTTTCCCTTGTAATTAGTAAGAAATCTATGTAGGAGGTACATATTTACTTTTATGTTCCATTCTGTTTCTGCAAAGGAAAATTTTAGTGTTTCATTTACAGTTGCAAAATAAAATTTCTTTCTTCAAAACATGTATTTAAAGCAAAAAGAAAAAGTGAGTCAATTTGAAGACAAGTATAAAATAAGTAACAATAACGGTGGTTTGTGGATTTGGCAAAATACTGTGACATGGGGCACCCAGATGGCTGTTTCAGTGACTCAGTCATATCCAGCTCTTTGCAATCCCATGGACTGTGGCCACCAGTCTCTTCAGTCCTTGGAACACGCCAGGCAAGAACACTGGAGTGGGTAGCCATTCTCTTCTTCAGGGGATCCTCCAGACCCAGGGATCTAACACAGGTCTCCTGCATTGCAAGCAGATTCTTTACCCTCTGAACCACCAGGGAAGCCCGTTTTAGGGACACAGGATAGTAAATGTTTAACCTGCCAAGTATGGGGACAGTCATTTCAAGGAAATTCAGGAGAGAGGAGAGGGAATTCCTGGGGTCGTCAGAGACCCAGAGGGACTTCTATGCTGTCCAGTGCTTCCTCCTCCCCCAGGGCCTGTAGTCCCTGCCTCCAGTTTCTATTTGGCCTTGCAGGCCTGGGCAGGTGGACTTAAAGATGACCACTTCAGTCCCCCTACCTGGCACTGCCAGAGGAGCCACCAGCTGCTCTGGGAGACCCTGGGGACTCACAGAAAACCCACTGGTTCATGGAAACCCAGTCAACAATCCATACAGACTAGCATCCTGCAGAAAGAGGCCCTCCGAGTCCCTTGCAGAATCAGAACTGTGGACAAAATGGAAGCCAGACCAGGTGTTGCTCTTCTGGACACAAACCGCTGGTGCGGTCTCGCAAGGGACCATGAATACTTGAGGCAGCAGGGCCACCAAGCAGCGGCCAGATTTTGAGGGAAAGACCTGCAGCCTGGGAGGAAAAAGCAAATGCAACTTGGTACTTGTTCTTGGGGTACCAGAGGCCCAGACGCTGCCTGGCTTAGCCCTCAAAAGTGGCCCCTTGAATTGCAAGAAAGACTGTCCTTTCAGGCCCTGATCAATGCTTGAAACTTGTGCCCAGAAGTTGCCCACCAGATGCCCCTGCCACACTGGCATCCACAGCTAGAATCCAGGTGGGTCGGTGCAAGGAAAACTTAGGTTAATTTCAGGATTTTGGCAGAATGGAGAGGAAATAGATTCACATTTGAGTCCAGGAAGGGCAGTGGGTAAGGACACAGGCTTCGCATTTAATCACTTCTGGATGCCGGTCATGGCGCTTGGGAACACCCACCCCACTCTGAGTCTTCTCATCTGTAGAAGGGGATAGTAATATTGTCTTAATATTGCTTACTCCCTTATTGTTGTGAGGACCACAGGAAGGAAGTGAATGAAGAACCTGGCATAATCCCAGGCACATTATAAGCAGTCATTACATTAGTAGTTATTATTGTTGTTGTTAATCAAACCAGTTACTCGGAACAGCCTGATGAAAAGTCATTCAGGTGAACAGGGGCTCCTTGAAAGTAGGAATCATTTTGCATTCATCTCTGTACCACTAGTACCTACACCAGGGCCTGGCCTAGAGGAGGTACATAGTAATGACGGTTAATAAGAATAATCATAATTGCTCATATTTTTGGAGCATTTATTGTGTTTCAAGCCCGAGTGAAACTCTATACATGTATTATTGCATTCAAGCCTCAAAACCTCTCTCTGCCCTTATACACTGCGGGTGGGAATGCAAAATTGTGCAGCCACTGTGGAAAATGGTCTGGCAGTTTCTCAAAACTTTAAACATAAAGTTACCGTACAACCTGGCAACTCCACAACCAAGTACCCATCCTAAAGAACTGGAAAACAGATATTCAAACAAATATGTTTCTTTGGCAGGTGATGAAAATGGTTCAGGGCTTCCCAGCTGGCTCAGTGGTTAAAATCCATCTGCCAGTGCAGAAGACGCAGGATCAATCCCTCGGTCGGGAAGATCCCCTAGAGGAGGAAATGGCAACCCACTCTAGTAGTCCTGCCTGAAAAAAATCCCATGAACAGAGGAGGCTGGTGGGCTACAGCCCATGGGGTCACAAAGAGTCGGACAGGACTGAGCATGTTTGAGCATGAAAATGGTTTAAAACGGTAAATTTTTAAATCAATAGTCAAAAACTCTTTTAAAGGTGAGAGTTTTACATACACACACACTTGGCCACGTAAAAGTGAACGTTAGTGTTATTTAATACATTCACAATGTTATACAACCACCTCTATCTAGTTCCAGAACGTTTTCATTACTTCAAGTGGAAACTCCATACCCATTAACAATCACTCCCCATTCCCTTCTCCCCACCAGCCCCTGGCAACCACCAGTCAGCTCTCTGTCTCTATGAATTTACCTATCCTGGACAGTTCACATACATAGAATCAGACATGCGGCCTGTTGTGTCTGGTTTCTACCAATCACTCCACACAATGTTTGTGAGGTTTATCTACAGTGCCACATCTGTAACTCTTTCTTTCTTTTTTTTATTTAAAATTTTTTATTTTTTATTTTTTTCCATCTCAGGTGTACATGAGTTCCCAATGTAACTCTTTCTTACAGCTGAATAATATTTCACTGTACGGATAGGCTATAACTGGTTTATCCATTCATCTATTGATGGACGTGTGGGTTGTTCCCACCTTTGGCTATTGCGCATAGTGTTCCTATGAACACATGTACTCATGTATTTGTTTGAGTATCTGTTTTTCAACTCTCTGGGTCTCTATGGCACTGGTGGGTTTTAAGCAGGGCTCATGTGTGGGTGGTGAGTTGTCTCTGAGTGTGTTTGTGTGTGTGTGGGGGGGGCGTCCCAGCACGAGCCCAGGGAGGTGGCTGCAGCAGCCATCCAGGTAAAGGACCACGCTGGCCTGGATTGTGACAGGGTCAGCAAGATGGATAGCAGGGGAATGTTTTGGAAGAGGAGACAGACAAGGCGAAGGGGATTTCTTCCCTCGGGCCTGCCAGCTGTGGGACCCTGAAAGTGACATAAGCCCCAGAGCTCTGTCGACAGTCACAGCAGCTCTCTGGCCGGCATGGAACCATATTCAGTGTGGGCCATGTGCCTGGGAACCAGCCTCAAATTAACTGACACTGGTTTTGCAAAAGACCGAGGAGGTGGACACCAGCAAATAGACGACTTGTGGTGGCTGCAAGCACCTGTGTTTGAGGACTGAGAATGCAGAGCACGCATGGCTCTTGGGGTCAGGCACAGCAGTGAGAGGAGGAATGGGGCAGGGAGCCTCTGGGTGTAGCTGGATCCAGTGAAGCGGTTTGTATTAATAAAAATGGAGGGTTGGGGCCTGTGGATTGTTCAGGTAGGGAGACTGCTGGTCTGATAAACTGCAACAACCCTTCTGCTCCTCAGTGAAGGCACGGTTGCCAACTAGCTGNGGCAGGGAGCCTCTGGGTGTAGCTGGATCCAGTGAAGCGGTTTGTATTAATAAAAATGGAGGGTTGGGGCCTGTGGATTGTTCAGGTAGGGAGACTGCTGGTCTGATAAACTGCAACAACCCTTCTGCTCCTCAGTGAAGGCACGGTTGCCAACTAGCTGTGTGGACTTAGGCAAGTTAATCAGCCTCTCTGGTCCTTAGCTTCCTTCTTTTTAACATGAGACTGACAGTCCACCACTTTCTTCATAAGGCTGGAGTGAGAACTAAACCAGAAATGCAAGTGAGTCACCTCGAGTACAATCATTTATCAATTTCTTTACGGCTTGTGTGTAAATGGATCATGAATTGGCATAAAAAGCTGGATTCAAATCCCAGGGTGGCCACTTGCTAGCTGTGCAGCTCAGGCAAGTCTCATAGCCACTCCAACCCTCAATATCTTCATCTGTAAAAAGAAAGAAGTATTAGGATGTACCCAGTGGGGTTGTCATGAGGGCTAAGAGGGGCTGCTGCATGTAAAGTGCTCAGGCCAGTTCTTGGCACATGATATTCACTCCATCCATCCATAAGAGTCTCAGGGATTACGACTTTCCTCCCTAATTTTACTAAACCCCAAGTAGGCAACAAAGAACGGAGGCTTAGAATCCAGGTCAGACCTGGGTCCAAATTCTGATGTTACTTTCTATGTGGCTGTAGAAGGTGGTTATACTTCTTCTAGCCCTAATTTCCATTCATTTATTTCCCCATTTTTTCATGCAACATTTACTGAACAATGACCTTATGCCAAGCAATCTTTCAAGTACTTGGCTTGTAGCAATTCATGGGATTCCTACAGTAACCTGAAACAAGGTAGGTGTTGCTATTATCTCCATTTTCCAGGTGGGGAGTTGAGGACCGGCGAGAGAAAGTCCCTGCCTCAGTGACGCAGTAGGTTAGCGACTTTTTCATGGCCCCAGAGCCCAAGCTCTCAATGTTTGGGGGCCAGGTTTCTTCTCTGCAAACTGGAAGATTTCCTTGCCTCCTATGTTTGTTGGGAAGATTAAATAAAACCCAGCTTTTACAAGCATAGCACAGTGATTGGCCTTCATGGAGGGGTCAGTAAAAGGGAGCTGTTCTTTTATTCTTTTATTTTTTGGCTTGATACATGTCTATGCCTTTGTACTTCACTGCTTTCTCTACCTGGTTCATTTCAGATTATGTTTCAAGCCTCCAATTCAAGGGTGACCTCCTCTAGGAAGGCTTCCATGACCTTGCTAAGTGCCTTCTGTGGAGTTTCCACAGTCCATGGGGTTACCAAACTGCTGTAAGTCTGACTACACATTTCTACAACGTTCTCCTCCCATCTAACACAGGGCAGAGGTTGTGCCTTCTCCTTTGTATCCCTGGCTCCTGGTACAGCCCCAAACCAGCATGGATGTTTGTTCATAGACTGGGTGCTCATTTGTTCAACAAAATATTTCGAGCACTGACAGTATGTCAGGCTCTGGGGAATTAGCATGTGGCTTTGTTGAATGACTAAAGGGCCCTCCCCAAGTTCTGTGCCCACCTGGCCATCTCACTGTGAGTGCTACTCACCCATGTATACCTGCTAAGCTAGCACTTTCTGAAAGATCTTCATATCTTCCTGGAAGTGGACCAGGGAAGGTTCCAGGCCCAAGCTCCCCAAGTATGACTCCTCCACCCCAGTTCCAGATATCCAGCAACCTGGCTCTCCTCTCTATGTCTCCCTGAAGCCCCCAGGCCTCCCTGAGCCCATCCCTTCTCCTGAAATGGAGTTTCCTGTGGCTTCACATTACATCTCCCCAGAGCACAGGCTCGTTTCTCCAGTCTGTCACCGGATGCACCAACTCTCCAGGCTAAAAATACCCTTGACATTTTTGAAGTCCTGTTAGGGCTGGAGCTGCTCTCCTTAAGGTTGTGAGTTTCTTGCAAATCGATGCAGGTGGTGTAGCAGTCACAGGCTGAGGGCAGCAATTACCTCAGTCCCAGCTTGGTTACACCCAGTGG
The DNA here is from genome assembly GCA_006410615.1 of Neotragus moschatus. Lineage (NCBI taxonomy): Eukaryota > Metazoa > Chordata > Mammalia > Artiodactyla > Bovidae > Neotragus > Neotragus moschatus. The sequence continues at coordinate 984,384 of SJYA01002329.1, forward strand.
ATGGGTTTGTCGGCTTTCCCGACATCCCTCCCTGACTCTGAGCTCCGGGAAATTAGAGATCAGGGTTCATGCATCACCACGTCCTCACACAGCCTGGCATACAGTAGGGGCTCAATAAATGTTTGCTGAATGATACACAGTAGTTATGAACAGGGACTCTGGGAGCCAAATTGCTGTTGTTCAGTCACTAAACTGTGTCTTTGTGACCCCATGGACTACAGCATGCCAGTCTCCTCTGTCCTCCACTATCTCCTGGAGTTTGCTCAGACTTGTGTTCATTGAGTCAGTGATGTTATCCAACCATCTTAACCTCTGCAGTCCTCTTCTCCTTTTGCCTTTAATCTTTTCCAGCATCAGGGTCTTTTCCAATGAGTCAGTTCTTATTATCATGGGGCCTAAGTATTGGAGCTTCAGCTTCACCATCAGTCCTTTCAGTGAGTATTCAGGGATGATTTCCTTTAGGATTGACTGGTTTGATCTCCTTGCAGTCCAAGGGACTCTCAAGAATCTTCTACAGTACCACAGTTTGAAAGCACCAATCCTTCAGCACAGTCTTCTTGATGGACCATCCCTCTCATCTGTATATGACTACTGGAAAAACCATNGACAGGGAGGCCTGGCGTGCTGCAATTCATGGGGTCGCAAAGAGTCGGACACAACTGAGTGACTGAACTAAACTGAAAAGCATCCAGAGCATAGACTTGTTAAGAGGAATAAATGACCACTCTAGGTATAGCTTCTAGAGTTTGACATGGTAAGCACAGCATAAGTTGTTCATCATTAGCATTAAAATTATTGTCATCATCCTTATCATCAGGAATCTAGCTTTCCTTATCACTCCACTCTGTTTTCCTCTATGATCTTTATTCTCAGACAGTTTCTCCCTCACAGTGACAAAACGGCAGCCAGGCACTCAAGCTTACCTCCCATCCCTCAAAAGTCCTGGTCTAAAGAGCACTGGTCTTTTCCTTCCCCAGAATTCCAGCAGAAATACTGGAGTGGCTTTCTTCCACCTAGCTTTGAGCTTTGCCCCTTGCTGTAACAGTTTCTGGAACCAGGGAGATGGGCTGTTAACATTAGCTAATGGTAGGTCATGTGTCAATCTGGGAAGCAATCACTGTAGTAAGAAGGATAGCATGCTCTGATTGGTCAGGTCTGACACCAATCATTGTGTTCAAGAGAATAAAATGCTCTGATTGGTGGGCCTGAGTCACATGGTTATCAGGAACGAATCCTCTGATCTAGGGAGATAAAAATGCTCTGATTGGTCAGCGCTAAGTCGTGTACCCATCCCTAGAGCCAAGGGTGGAAGTAGACTTCACCCAAGTGCTTAGGCTTTGTTGAAAGAGGGTGGGATTTCTGTTCCCAGATGTAGGAATGGATGAGGGTAGGTGCAAACATCTACTTCAAACAACAGCAATCCCAAAGTGGAACAAAGCCCTTTGTTCCTTTCCCCCAGAACACCTCCCACTCCAAATTGTCCTGTGTGGTGGCTTTCACTGGACATGACAGCTTCAATGGTTTATGTGTGGCCACATCACACTGTGTACACAACTGAAGGTTAAATATTAGATCTCTCAATTCTTAAAAGCCCTTCAGGCTTTCCCTCCCAGAGGCCTCGGAGAATGGCCTTGCTCCTCTTCCTCTGGCTTGTCCACAGTAAGAGTATCTCTATAGGCAGGCACGTTGCATTTTCTCTCTCTGGGTCCATACTCATGTCTTGCTGTATCAGGTCACATAAAATAGATTCTGAACAAACTTTCTTCCACCCTCTCCTGCCCCTGGTCTCTTCTCTGCTTTTAGTTTCTCCTTTTGCACAACAAGCAACTATTTACTTGGCAGGATTTCTAAGTCCAGCCTCCTTCATCACTATGAGGGTCCCCCTGCCTCCAGCATTAAAAAGTTGCATCATATCTTAGAGGCGGGGGGAGAATTGCAATAAGAAAGTTCTAAGAGAAGAAAAAAAAACTCACAAACCTTGGATGAAGCCTCTCAGCCTCTCAAAACAGGCAAGCGTTTGTCTTATTTGATTAGGATTAACAGATTTTCCAAAGATGACCTATTTTGGTTTTATTATTCTATCTCTCCAGGCAGTGTTTACAATATGTATTTGCAGAAACAGAATGTATGCCAGGAACGAGGCGAGGGCCCTTGCTGGTGTTCACACAGTCTGTCATAAATATAATATTAGGATGACGCCTGAAATTAATGTGAATCATTTCCCAATAAATATAGTCGGTTAGTGAGGTGTTCCAGGACTGCTGATGGGAGATATATTTTGGTAAAATATGGGTTTTTTATCGGTTGGGCACCGGGAGTGGGGGTGCATGGAGGGCATAAATTTCCACGGAAGAAGTATCCTTTATGATTATTCAATTCCACAGTAGCTCTAAAAGCCTAAAGTAGATTCATATTTACAGTTCCTGGAAGCACCTGGTTTTTATATATTGGGAGAAGAATTAGCATCAGGGCCTCCTCGTGGAAATCACTGACTTAGGGGTGGGGAGATGAGAAGACTCCAGGCTGGGATGCTCCGTGGGACTGAGTTAATTTCACCTGCATTCAGGCGTGGAGCAAAGGAAGCTGTGTGAAGCAGTCAGACGAGAAGGGGCTGCTGGGAAGGCCGTCCTGGCTGGGTCCATATCCCTGGAAGGGTTAGGGCCCTTTCCTGTCAGAAAAGGAATACGTGTGTGCAAGGGAGAGGGCTGAAGCTAGCTAGCTAAAGCTTACAGCAACAGAGGTGGATGTAACCCCATCTCTAAGAAGCGGGCTAAGTGTAAACATCCCTATCTTGTCCCACCTGCCCAAATCCTCTCAAAGCCTAGAGATGGAAGAAAGAATTCAGACCTTGTCACTTGACGTTAACTTCCCTGTGCGAGCCTTATTGATTTAATTTTAAAGTCATCTTTTTTTTAAAGTCCAGAAAGCTCTGAAAACTGTGAGTGTTTATTGCTAACACATTTAGTAGCAAAACCAGATTTGACCAGAGATTTCAAATCTATTTATATTCCTTATTCATCCCATTTGTGGGAACATTTATACTTTCACAGCAGAATTATTAGTGTGTTTTATTATAGGGAGGCTGCCCCAGACCTTGCTGACAGTGTTAGATAAGGTGCATGGACCCCGCTTCCTTTCCCAGAGCCAAACGGATTCTGAATTCGGAAACACATCTTCCCCAAGGGTCTCAGATAAAGGATTGTACACTTGAACTTGCTGGTTGTAATGAAAAAAAAAAAAGTCAGATGACACAGTGTAGTGAAAGCGAAAGCCTTAAGGAAATAGAAAAGGCTCCCACTTAAGAAATGGCCAAAACATATAAATACAGAAGAAAAACACCTGACCAGTATACTTGGAAATAATCCAACTGTCCTCATAACTGAAGGTGGCTGTAATAAGCTTCATCTTTAAAAAATTAAAACAAGGGTGGTTATCTGGTTTTGGTTGAGGATGTGTGGAAAATATTCCTGTCTCCACTGATGATGGGGTGATTCTTTCAACTATTTTGGAAGACAACTTGGCAATATCCACCCGCGTTTCAAAAGTGTACACCCTTTGGAGGGACTTCCGTGAAGCTCCAGTGTTCCATACTTCCACTGCAGGGGCACCAGTTCAATCCCTGGTTAGGAAAGTAAGAACCCACATGCCATGTGCAGTATGGCCAAAATTTTTTAAGTATATACTCTTTGGAAAAGCAATTCTGCTTTTGGGAATTTATCTTGCAAGCAGTTATGCTCACCTGTGCAAAGTTATTCATTCAAGGATATTTACCACCGTAGATATAACAGGAAAAAGCTAAAAGCAACCTAAACTTAGTGTTCCGTGTCCACAATAGAGGATTGGTTAAACACACTTGGAGCATGTAGGCAACAGAAGAGTAGGAAGCAGTTATAAAGAATGAAATAGACCCATGCGAACTGACTTGAAAGGATGCCCATGATATAGCACTCCACAGACAGAGCGAACTCTGTAATTCTGCAATTCAGTTTTCACTTTCTAAGAGTATTTATGTGCATATTATATATTCACCTGTACAAAGAAAAACCTGGGGGAGAACATACCTCAAACTGTGGTTACACTTTTCTAAGATGTATATGGGGATCAGGGCTTTCTCTAGATTTTATACATTTTAATACATTTTAAAATTAAATTGTGTGTAGTGAGGGAAAGGAAGTAAAATTTCCTCATAATTCCACCCTCTTGCCCAGAGATTAGTTTTGCTAAAAATATGCTGGAGTTGTTTTTTTTTTTTTATCCTGTCCCTTGCAGCATCATTCACAGTAGCTAAAAGCAATCCGGGTGTCCACCAATGGATGAATGGACAAGCAATATGTGGTCTCTCCACACAATGGAATATTATTGCCTTAAAAAGGAGGAAATCCTGATGCCTTAAAAAGGAGGAAACCCTGACACAGACATGAATGAACTTTGAGGACGCAATACTGAATGAAATGAGCCAGTTACAAAAAGACAAATACTGTATAATTTCACTTATAAGAAGTACTTCAAATAGTCAAACTCATAGAGACACAAAATAAATGGGTGGGTTGCCAGGGGCTGGGAGGAAGCAGGTAGTAGGAAGTTAATGTTTAAGGGGTCCAGAGTTTCAATTTACAGATGAAAAGAGTACCAGAGATGGATAGTGGTTATAGTAGCAACATTAGGAATGTATTTGATACCAGAACTGTACACTTGGGCTTCCCTGGTGGCTCAGGGATAAAGAATCTGCCTGCCAATGCAGGAGACATGGATTCAGTCCCTGATCTGGGAAGATTCTACATGCCGTGAAACAACTAAGCCCATGTGTCACAACTACTGAAGCCCGTGCGCCCTAGAGCCCACACTCTGCAACAAGGGAGTAGCCCCTACTCTGCAACAAGAGGGAAGCCTGCACAGCAACAAAGAGCCAGCACAACCAAAAATAAATAAATAAAAAATTTTAAAGAACTGTACACTTAAAAATGGCTGAGATGGTAAATTTTATCTTACGTATATTTTATCATAACAAAAAAATCCTGGTTTTCTTTCAGAATTTTCTCCATGAATACATCTATATTTATATTCACCCACCTGTGTACTTCTTCTTTATACTCAAGAATGAGTTTGTGCCATCCAAAATTCTTCTGCTATTTTCTTTTCCCTTCTAATACTACATCTTGTCCATCCTTCCATGTTAGTGCCTGTGGGCCTCCCCACCTGGCAGGCATGCCCCTGTGAGAAGGCATCAACTATTTCACCAGCTACCCGCTGATGGACATCTGGGCAGGTTCCAATGTGGGGACCTTATGTTTTGAAAGATTTTTGTCAACCAAACTGAATTTATTAAGTAATAATTAATTCATTTCCCCATTTTTTATTCATCAAAGATGCACAAACTGTAGACAAAGGCTTTCGATTAGCAGGAGGCTCCTAGAGCTGAAAGAATCCCAGCCAAAACCAGAGAAAGATGGGTGTCTGAGCGAGCCCAGGTGGCCTTATGGAAGACAAATGTGTGAATTCCCTTTGTGTGTTGGTTTTTCGCTTTTCTAACACAGGAGCAAAGCCAAACAGTAAGGAGAGGGATGGTGAGGACACTGAGAATGGAAAACTCTGGTGGAAGGGTTTTCAAGACAGGGTAAGAGCAATTACAAAGGCACAGAGGGAGGAGAGAAGATGGTTTAAACTTTCTCAGCCTCTGCTCCCTAGGATCGGCATAATATTTCCCACCCCCTCACAGAATTATTCTGAGGATTTGCATAGTGGTACGTAGTAGGGCCTCAAGAAATCCAATAGATGGTAAAAAAAAAAAAAAACAACAACAAACAATAGAAAATGAGGCGGAGCTTCCACAAATATGTACCAGACTCAGAGCTGATGGCTGGGAGTGGATTAGTGAGGAAGACCCAGTCGCTCCCCTCCAGGAGCTCGAGTCCAGGCTGTTTTGTGTGTGAGGAAAGAGCAGTGTGTTGTTGCAGAAACATACCTGAGTGCTGGAAAAGGCAGGCAAAATAGCGAGGAGAGTGCAGGCTGGAGGATGCCAGGAGCTAGGGGATGGGGGAGAATGGGGAATGAGTGCTTAATGGCTACAGGTGTTCCTTTTGGGGTGATGAAAATATTTTAGAATTAGAGACAACAGTTGCATGACACCATGAACGTGTTCATGCCACAGCGTCATACACTTTGCTTGTTTGTTGTCTTTTTAAGTTTATTTTTTGGCTGCGTTTGTTCTTTGTTGTGACATGTGAACTCTTTGTTGCAGTGTGTGGGATCCAGTTCCCCAACCAGGGATCAAACCCAGGCCCCATGCATTGGGAGCTTGAAGTCTTAGCCACTGGATCACCACGGGAGTCCCTGAATCATACACTTTCTAATGGTATCTTGTGTTACTTGAATTTCATGTCAATAAAAGCAAAAAATCAACTCCAGGTACTTAGGGACAAATGCGGGGAATCTGGACCTCAACTTCCCGGGATCAAATCCTAGCCCATCCCTGCCTTGCCGTGTGAAGAGAAGCTGATTACATAACCTTGTGGCACCTCAGTTTCCTCCTCAGTCAATTGGAGGTAATAAACTAAACTTCCACCTCATAGCGTTAGGGGCTTCCCTGGTGGCTCAGATAGTAAAGCATCTGCCTGCAATGTGGGAGACCTGGGTTCGATTCCTGGAACAGGAAGATCCCCTGGAGAAGGAAATGGCACTCGACTCCAGCACTCTTGCCTGGAAAATCCCATGGACAGAGGAGCCTGATAGGCTACAGTCCACAGGGTCGCAAAGAGTCAGACACGACTGAATGACTTCACTTTCACTTTCACTCAGAGCATTGCCAGAATGATTAAATCAGGTAATAGTCATAAAACTCTTAGCAGAACCTGGCCCATGGTAAGTGATCAGCAGATGGGGGTTGATGTTGTTATTATTATTGGTGAGGGAAAAGGGGTTCAAGGCAAGGGGAACACCGGTGGCAAACGCACAGATTTAGATGGAGATGTGGAACAGGCTGTGGACAGCACAGTGCTTGGTTGGGCTGGAGATGCCTGTAGGTTGAAGGAGAGGAAGGTGAGATGAGCCTCGCTCTAGATTCCATTTTACGTGCTAAAAGGGGATTCTGGACATCCTCAGATCTCATCTGACCGTAACATTTATCACAAAGAATAAATACGTAGAGTCCATGTCACATTTCTTACCAGACAAGGAAAATGCCATTATTCCAGGAACTCAAATGTGTCTCATGTTTTTAAAGAGACTGTGATGATTGTAAGGTTTGGGTCAGTTGCAAATGTCCCATTGTTTCAAGCAATCTTTGGCAAGTGTATATGAACTCTCTCCCTTCTGTCATTATAGAAAGCCAATTATGCATTGTTGTTTGTACAATAAATGCAGAGTTTTAAAAACATACACATTGATGACTATCCTGTTGTTTAAGGAGGCTGGCAGAGCATTTCATAGCAGTGTCCCATGGAGGGTATATAGAATGTGCACTTAGCCCCTTCAGAAATTCTGAAAACCGAACAGATTGGTGTATTCCTTCAGGGTAGCAGCTGTGGGAGGATGGCAGTGTGGCAGATTCATGAATGATGTGCACTGGGGCTCTTAGAAAGTGTCCTCCAGTACACAAAGTCAGCGGGTTGACAATAGACTTATGAAAAAAGAGTTAATGCGTCAGTTAAGTTTGGGCAACAGGAGAATCAAAGGTTTCTTTTATGCAGGAATTGTCAGAACCTTTAATATCCTTAATATTTAAGGTTCATTTAACTTTCCCAGAAAGAGATACAGGATTCAGGGTTTCCTAAACTGATGTGACCCTTTTTTCTCCATATCAATATACAGAAATAGGGATTTAGGGATCTCACTTTGGGAATCATTGGATTACAACTTCATATTCAAATTTTCTTTCTTACAATTAATAGTGCAACCCGATCATCAGCTAGACTTGGATGTGTCAATCAAATCAGTGAATGAACATTCATCAGTGACTTACATTATTGGTGCTAGGGAGGCAGACCGGAAAAGACACAGTCCCTGCCCTCAAGGAGAATACAATCTAAAAGGGGGAAGACTATCAATAATAGCAAGTATCATTTATTGGGCACTTACTATAAGCCAGGCACAGTGCTTAATGGGTATTTAAAACAGCTTATTTGAACATCTCGATAGACAGATCAGTGTTATTATTCCCATTTTACAGGTGAAGACAGGAAGTTCAGAGACAGTAAGCAACTTGATCAAGGACACACAGCAAAGCGTGGCAGAGTAGGGGTTGGAGTCAGATTCTCCGGATACTGAAGCCACAGGCTTCACTGTGTGCTCTAAGGGCTTCCTGGTCAAAGGAGAAAAGCAAACAGGTCAAGCCTCAGGCCACCAAATGGGGAGGCGGGGGAGCAGAGACCTCTGGACACCTTCTCTACTTGTGAGACATGTTTATAACCTGCAAGGAGCTCTAGCGTAAAAAGGTCAGGGGCTGGGGTGAAAACTAGGGATAAGGTATAAGTATCTATAAGGAAGGGAGAAATGGCTAGGGTTATCCTGGTGGGGGAGGTAGCTGGAGAAGGAAACTCAGGGTGACTGAGAGGAGGAGGCAGTGAGGAACCGGAGAATCAGGAGAGCTGGCTTCTTCTCTGGATCTTGCTCCAATTCACTGTGCATCCTTGAGCAGGTCCCGTAACCTCTCTTGTTTAAACAGGTCTCAGCATCACCCACCACTCTTATGCCATGATTATGAATCTGCTTCCTCCCAAAGACAGTCCTTTTCAAGAGCAAGGAGAAGCTTTCATTCACCCTCTTGTTCCCAGTGCCTGGCATGGTACCCAGCACAGTTAAGGTGCTCCATAAATGTTTGTGGATTAAATGAGTGAACGAGTGAAACAGTAGGTGAAGCTGTAAAAGGAAGAGGCTGGGTGTGGTTGAGTTACTCTGGCACCAGAGGAGCAGCCCCTGAGACATAGTTTCCCAGCTTCCCACTAAAATACCTAAGAAGGCAGCAAGATCCAAAGCTCACAGTGCTGACACCCAAGACTGACAGGCGCCTGTTGCCAGAATCTGGGAGGAATTTCCATAAATACAAGGCAGATGGAGCTGGGTTGAGATAAACAATCGGGAACCTATTCAAGTTTTATCTTCTGAAATAGGGCACTCCTCCAGGGTAAAAGGAGATAGGAAAATACTCAACCCCGCCTTCCCACTTACAGCCCGGGACTCTGAGACCCACAGTCTGTGCCAGTCAGAAAATGGGGTGGTGAGTGGGGAGGGGGTTTTCTCCACGGAATGGGGCACTTCTGTAGGCAAAGTACTCTCCTTTCTGCTGGCCTGTACTTCTACCATTTAGAGACTGAAGTTTCCAGAAGGCAATATGTTGGGGAGAGGGGTGTGGGTGGGAGGGGGATGAAAGGGAGGGAAGAATGTCAAAAGCATTTTGCATCCTGAGAACACCTTCCAGGAGTACTACAGGTAGGGGAGGAACAGACACAGAGTGCATGCTGGGGATTGTAGTTTTTTTATGTGGTCCCTTCGTGTTTTGTTTTTGTTTTGTTTTTGTTTGGCTGCACCAAGAGGCTTGTGGGATCTTAGTTCCCAGACCAGGGACTGAAGCCCAGGCCACAGACTGACAGTGAAAACATGGAGTCCTAACCACTGGATCACCAGGAAATTCCCTTCTTCCTTGGTTCTTTATGCCTGAGGTCTAACCATGCCACGGGACAGAAGAGGATCCCTTCTCAAGCGAATGAAAACCTGATTGACCCTCGCTCCAGGGTTATGCAAAGCACCAGTCTTTCTCTCCAGGTGTCGATGATGAAGGGGTGGAGGTCGGCTGGTGCCTTAGCGGATGATGAAAGGTGTCAAGGACAATTCACACACCACCTATAGCCTTGACTACTTTCACGTGTCCCAAGATACCGTGTGTATTGTCAGGAATCAGGTGCACAATCTCTATGGAGCTCAGAAATAACACCTTGACACACATGTCCACACCCAGTAGAGAACAAAAAGCACCATAAAAACTCTAGACCACAGGTCCAGGCCCCAGGTACCTTCGAGGGCCAGCAGGAACTGTGCAAGTTTCTCCGACAAAGATCTGTATAATCAAAGTTAGGGTTTTTCCACTGGTCATGTACGGATGTGAGAGTTGGACCATAAAGAAGGCTGAACGCCGAAGAATTAATGCTTTCAAACTGTGATGCTGGAGAAGACTCTTGAGAGTCCCTTGGACTTCAAGAAGATCAAACCAGTCAGTCCTAAAGGAAATCAACCCTGAATGTTCATTGGAAGGACTGATGCTGAAGCTGAAACTCCAATACTTTGGCCACCTGATGCGAAGAGCCAACTCACCAGAAAAGACTCTGATGCTGGGAAAGACTGACAGCAGCAGGAGAAGGGGTGACAGAGGATGAGGTGGTTGGATGGCATCACCAACTCAATGGACATGAGCTTGAGTGAACTCCGGGAGATAGTGAAGGACAGGGAAGCCTGCTGTGCTGCCATTCACGGGTCGCAAAGAGTCAGACATGACTGAGCAACTGAACAATAACAAAGGTGGGCCAAGGATAAAAGGAAATTGAGGAGAATGGGGAGCTGGGCCCCCTGATGTCCAGTTTACAGATGAGAAAACAAAGGCTCAAAGAAGGGAGTGACCTGTTCCAGGTCTCAAAGTGATTTGGACCAGGATGGCTTCTTCATTCTGGGAACTTCTTCAGGGGAAAGCGAGAGCATTGCCAACCCTACCAAGAGGCAGGAGAGGTCTGCACTTCTGAGGGGTGGAGGTGGGAGCAGCCACTGGCCCGGCACTCCTGGCTCTGTCTCTGGGCTCGTGACCCTCTGCCTTCTCTAACTCATTTCTTCCTCATGTCTGTCCCTGCATTTCCCCCCTGCTTCCTTCTCCCCAACCCCAACACCGTCCTTCCCTCCACCATCTAGTTCTCTATCTCTCTTTGTCCCTTTCTCTCTCTTCCACTCCAGAAGCTCTTAGTGAGGACCTACTCTGTGCGCATCACCAGACTGGGCCCTGAGTATGGCATCATTCGACCATCTGAATGCTGGGTTGCATTTCCCATTGAAGCTTCCAGATCTACAGAAATCTGGCTTTATAGTAAAGAAATACAATGAGTTTCTGCTAAGCTAATGATAATTACCCTCCAGACACAATCACTCGAAATTAGCTGGAAAACTAACCCGGGCTTTGCACTTTGTCCCTCCTTGGTAATTTTGACTCTGAAATACCATCATTTATACTTAAGAAAGAGCTAGTGAGCAGGATGGGAGACATGGCCTTTTGCCAGGCTTGCAATAACCAAGCAGGCTCAGACAAGGCAGGCTCGGGGGCATCCGTTTTGCAAGTCCTGTTCCTCTTTTCCTCTGGAGTTCATCCTTGATCCTAGTGGTTCTAGTTACAGCCAGGGTTTCCCTCCTTTATTGAACCTGCAAGAGTTGGTGGCTCAGATGAAGAAAATGCTTCCTTCTAAGACTTTGGACCACACTTGCATTTAAACCTTACCAAACTACAAACCCGTCTGTGATGATTAACTTTATGTGTCAGCTTGTCTGATTAAGCATTATCTCTGAGTGCGACTGTGAGGGTGTTTCGTGATGAGATTAGGATCTGAATCAGTGGACTCAATAAACTGACGTGCGTGCATGTGTGTGCTCAGTTACTTCAGTCGTGTCCATCTATTTGCAACCCTATGGGCTGTAGCCCACTGGGCTCCTCTGTCCATGGGATTCTCCAGGCAAGAATACTGGAGTGGGTTGCCATGCCCTCCTCCAGGGGATCTTCCCAACCCAGTAATTGAACCCACGTCTGCCTGCGTCTCCTACACTGCAGGCAGATTCTTTACTCACTAAGCCACCTGGGAAGCCCCAATAAATTGATAGCCCCCCCAAATGTGGGTGGGCATCGTCCAACCCTTTGAGGGTCTAAACAGAACAAAAGGTAGGGGAAGGAAGAATTTATTCCCTTTTTTGCTTCCTGTCTGACTGCTGGGTTAGGGCAACTCTTTCCATCTTTTCCTGTCTTCCAACTAGGATTTAAACCATTGGCTCCCCAGGTTCTCAGGCCCTCAGATTCAGAATGAACTAGACCCCTGACATGCCTNTCTCCTACACTGCAGGCAGATTCTTTACTCACTAAGCCACCTGGGAAGCCCCAATAAATTGATAGCCCCCCCAAATGTGGGTGGGCATCGTCCAACCCTTTGAGGGTCTAAACAGAACAAAAGGTAGGGGAAGGAAGAATTTATTCCCTTTTTTGCTTCCTGTCTGACTGCTGGGTTAGGGCAACTCTTTCCATCTTTTCCTGTCTTCCAACTAGGATTTAAACCATTGGCTCCCCAGGTTCTCAGGCCCTCAGATTCAGAATGAACTAGACCCCTGACATGCCTGGGTTTCCAGCTTGCAGACAGCAGACTGTGGGACTTCTCAGCCTCCATTATGGTATGAACCGATTCATCACAATAAATCTCCTTGTATATATTGACCAGTTCTGTTTCTCTAGAGAACCCTGATTGGTACATCTTCTTGCCTCTGTCCCTCTCTTTCCTCCACCCAGTTCCCACCCTTAACCTTCTCTGCCAAAGCTGTAACATGCTATTTGCCCTGGGGTTAAATTAAGCCCAAATTTCTGGTTCCTTCCACCCCTGCATCATCATGCCGTGGAGGGCAGGATTAAATGTCTTTAGGTTGGTTTGAGTCCTCTGTGTCCTTTCTTGGGGAAAAACATAATTTTAATAACTGTCTTTCCTTTAAATATGTGCAAATTATTTTATGCTTTATGCAGTAATCAAAACCATGCGAGACAGACATTATGTTGAAAGAAAGAAGCCAGCTACTCTATGAATTCACTTATGCGAAGGGTAAGAACAGGCAAAATGAATCAAGGTTAAAATAATGATTCTCTCTGATGAGGTGGGGGTGAGTATTAATGGGTAACATGAGGGAACTTTCTGGGATGATGGGCGTGTTCAGAATCTTGAGATCAGTGGGTCATTATGCAGGCATATACCTCAGCCAACATGCACTGAACTGGACACTTAAGATATGTGCTCTTTACATGCATCACACCTGAATTTTTAAAAACACACGACAGTCTCTTTCCTATGTGAGTTAGTGCTAAAATCTTTCTGCTGTCTTTTGTACTACTGGCTTTGCTTTATTGGAAGAGAAGTATTGTTCTTTGCTCCTGCCAACTTGTTTTTAAGGAACACAGTGAGGTTACTTTTATAGACTGCCCTCCCCATCGTGATATTGCTCCCCCATTAGTGCTCATCATCCAGAAGGAAAGCTAAGACTCATACTTAAATAACAGTAAAGGAGCGTTGGGGGCAAGGGGGTGAGAACTCCTAAGAATGAACATAATGTAAAGAATGTTCTCAGCACAATTAGTCCCATCTAGTTGGAACATAGGAAGAACAAACTGGGATTCCATTAAGCTGGAGTCGGACATGGAAGGCTTAGATGCCAAGCTACAGTTTGTAGCAGTAGGCAGCAGGAGAACTGCTAGGGTTTTCGGAGCTGAAGAGGAACATGATCAAACTCATGCTTTCCAAAGAGAAATATGGTAATGTGACCAAGACAAAGCAGAGCCTAAAGGCTGTGAAACCAGTTAAGAGGATACTGCAATAGTCCTAGCAGAGAATAATGGGGCTTGAGACAGTAAGAGAACTAGATGATAGGTGTCATAAATAATATGATCACTGGGTACAGAGGTCAAGGAAGAGAGAGGAGCTGATAAAAAGAAGAGCACCAAAGCTTGGTAATTGGGAACATGGGGTCTGGAGTGAGATCACCTGAACTTGAATCCCAGCTTCCTACATACTAGCTGTTCATTCTAAGCGAGTCTCTTAATCTCACAAAGTTTCCAGCTTCTTGTATTTGAATTCAGTTCAGTTCAGTCACTCAGTTGTGTCCAATTCTGTGACCCCATGGACCACAGCACTCCAGGCTCCCCTGTCCACCACCAACTCCTGTATTTGAATTGGTGATAATAAAACACCTGTTGTGTAGGATTTTATCTCTGGTTTAGAGATCAAATTGCCAACATCCATTGGATCATAGAAAAAGCAAGAGCATTCCAGAAAAACATCTACTTCTGCTTTATTGATTACACCAAAACCTTTGACTGTGTGGATCACAACAAATTGTGGAAAATTCCTCAAGAGATGAGAATACCAGACCATCTTACCTGCCTCCTGAGAAATCTGTATGCAAGTCAGGAAGCGACAGTTAGAACCAGACATGGAATAACAGACTGGTTCCAAATAGAGAAAGGAGTACATCAAGGCTGTATATTATCACCCTGCTTATTTAACTTATATGCAGAGTACATCATGCAAAATGCCAGGCTGGGTGAAGCACAAGCTGGAATCAAGACTGTCAGAAGAAATATCAATAACGTCAGATATGCAGATGACACCACCCTTATGGCAGAAAGTGAAGAGGAACTGAAGAGTCTCTTGATGAGGGTGAAAGAGGAGAGTGAAAAGCTGGTTTAAAACTCAACATTCAAGAAACTAAGACCATGGCATCCGGTCCCATCACTTCATGGCAAATAAATGGGGAAACAAAGGAAACAGTGACAGACTTTATTTTTGGGGCTCCAAAATCACTACAGATGGTGACTGCAGCCATGAAATTGCTGCTCCTTGGGAAAAAGAAAGCTATGACCAACCTAGACAGCATATTAAAAAGCAAAGTCATTACTTTGCTGACAAAGGTCCATCTAGTCAGAGCTGTGGTTTTTCCAGTAGTGATGTATGGATATGAGAGTTGAACTGTACAGGAAGCTGAGCACTGAAGAACTGATGCTTTTGAACTGTGGTGTTGGAGTCCTTTGGACTGCAAGGAGATCCAACCAGTCCATCCTGAAGGAAATCATTCCTGAATCTTTACTGGAAGGACTGATGCTAAAGCTGAAACTCCAATAGTTTGGCCACCTGATGCAAAGAACTGACTCATTGGAGAAGACCCTGACGCTGAGAAAGATTGAAGGCAGAAGGAAAAGGGGACAACAGCGGATGAGGTGGTTGGATGGCATCACCGACTCTATGGACATGAGTTTGAACATGCTCTGGGAGTTGGTGATGGACAGGGAAGCCTGGCGTGTTGCAGTCCATGGGGTTGCAAAGAGTTGGACATGACTGAGCAACACTGAACTGTATAGAATTAAATGAGGTTAGGCCCATAAGGTGCCATCACAACATGTGTAATTCAGCAGGTCCTCAGTCAATGAGATTTATTTTTATTTATTTAGTTGTGTCAGGTCTCGTTGGAGCATGCGAGATCTTTGATCTTCCTTTGCAGTTGCAGCATGCAAACTCTTAGTTGCGCCATGTGGGATCTAGATCCACATCTGACCAGGGATTGCACCCAGGTCCCCTGCATTGGGAGTGCAAAGTCTTAGCCTTCTTAGCCACTGGACCACCAGGGAGGTCCCAATCAATGAGACTTAGTATAATTATTTTCATTATCATTATTCAAGTTAATACTGTTTGTGTGTGCTTAGTCACTCAGCCGGGTCTGACTCTTGGGGACGCTTTGGACTGTAGCCTGCCAGGCTCCTCTGTCCATGGGGTTTTCCAAGCAAGAATACTGGAGTGGGTTCCCACCTCCTTCTCCAGGGGATCTTCCTAACCCAGGGATGGAACCTGTGTCTCTTGGGATTCCTGCATTGCAGGCGGATTCTTTACCTGCTGAGCCATTGAATTAAGAATGCCTAAAAGACACAGTCGATAGAGGGGGAGAGTAAAGGAAATCAGTCCTAAAGGAAATCAGCCCTGAATATTCATTGGCAGGATGGATGTTAAAGCTGAAACTCCAATATTTGGCCACCTGATATGAAGAACTGACTCACTAGAAAAGATCCTGATGCTGGGAAAGATTGAAGGTGGGAGGAAGAAGGGGACAACAGAGGATGAGATGGTTGGATGGCATCACCGACTCAATGGACGTGGGTTTGGGTGGATTCCGGGAGTTGGTGATGGACAGGGAGGCCTGGCATGCTGTTGTTTATGGGGTCACAAAGAGTCAGACACAACTGAGCTACTGAACTGAACTGATAACACAGAGAGTCCCCCTTTTCCTAGAGATCAAGAGAGACCTGGCATACTGCAGTCCATGGGGTCACAGAGTCAGACATGACTGAGTGCGTGAACTGAACTGAACTGAACTGAAAGGGATGGGAAGATGATGAGTTCAGTTTTCTTTTCAGCAGAAGCTAAGAGGAAACACATGATTCACCATGTTCTCCATTCCTCCTGCCATGCGACCAGTGACATTTCACACAGAGGCCACTCTGCCTACCTGAATCTCCACAAGAGGATAATACGGAACAGAGGCACAGCCTGCCCATGATTGCATGTAATATAAGTGAGAAATAAACTTACGTTGTTGCAAGCCATGGAGATTTAGGAGATGTTTGTTACTGCAACATAATCCAGTCTCATCCTGACTGTTGCAGAGGGTGAATGAATTGCCCAGTGATCCCAATCTGTGACATCAACAAGTTGAAAACAGAATACTCCCAGGGTTCCTCCAGAAAAGCTTACAAATAAGACATGGCNACAGGAAGCTGAGCACTGAAGAACTGATGCTTTTGAACTGTGGTGTTGGAGTCCTTTGGACTGCAAGGAGATCCAACCAGTCCATCCTGAAGGAAATCATTCCTGAATCTTTACTGGAAGGACTGATGCTAAAGCTGAAACTCCAATAGTTTGGCCACCTGATGCAAAGAACTGACTCATTGGAGAAGACCCTGACGCTGAGAAAGATTGAAGGCAGAAGGAAAAGGGGACAACAGCGGATGAGGTGGTTGGATGGCATCACCGACTCTATGGACATGAGTTTGAACATGCTCTGGGAGTTGGTGATGGACAGGGAAGCCTGGCGTGTTGCAGTCCATGGGGTTGCAAAGAGTTGGACATGACTGAGCAACACTGAACTGTATAGAATTAAATGAGGTTAGGCCCATAAGGTGCCATCACAACATGTGTAATTCAGCAGGTCCTCAGTCAATGAGATTTATTTTTATTTATTTAGTTGTGTCAGGTCTCGTTGGAGCATGCGAGATCTTTGATCTTCCTTTGCAGTTGCAGCATGCAAACTCTTAGTTGCGCCATGTGGGATCTAGATCCACATCTGACCAGGGATTGCACCCAGGTCCCCTGCATTGGGAGTGCAAAGTCTTAGCCTTCTTAGCCACTGGACCACCAGGGAGGTCCCAATCAATGAGACTTAGTATAATTATTTTCATTATCATTATTCAAGTTAATACTGTTTGTGTGTGCTTAGTCACTCAGCCGGGTCTGACTCTTGGGGACGCTTTGGACTGTAGCCTGCCAGGCTCCTCTGTCCATGGGGTTTTCCAAGCAAGAATACTGGAGTGGGTTCCCACCTCCTTCTCCAGGGGATCTTCCTAACCCAGGGATGGAACCTGTGTCTCTTGGGATTCCTGCATTGCAGGCGGATTCTTTACCTGCTGAGCCATTGAATTAAGAATGCCTAAAAGACACAGTCGATAGAGGGGGAGAGTAAAGGAAATCAGTCCTAAAGGAAATCAGCCCTGAATATTCATTGGCAGGATGGATGTTAAAGCTGAAACTCCAATATTTGGCCACCTGATATGAAGAACTGACTCACTAGAAAAGATCCTGATGCTGGGAAAGATTGAAGGTGGGAGGAAGAAGGGGACAACAGAGGATGAGATGGTTGGATGGCATCACCGACTCAATGGACGTGGGTTTGGGTGGATTCCGGGAGTTGGTGATGGACAGGGAGGCCTGGCATGCTGTTGTTTATGGGGTCACAAAGAGTCAGACACAACTGAGCTACTGAACTGAACTGATAACACAGAGAGTCCCCCTTTTCCTAGAGATCAAGAGAGACCTGGCATACTGCAGTCCATGGGGTCACAGAGTCAGACATGACTGAGTGCGTGAACTGAACTGAACTGAACTGAAAGGGATGGGAAGATGATGAGTTCAGTTTTCTTTTCAGCAGAAGCTAAGAGGAAACACATGATTCACCATGTTCTCCATTCCTCCTGCCATGCGACCAGTGACATTTCACACAGAGGCCACTCTGCCTACCTGAATCTCCACAAGAGGATAATACGGAACAGAGGCACAGCCTGCCCATGATTGCATGTAATATAAGTGAGAAATAAACTTACGTTGTTGCAAGCCATGGAGATTTAGGAGATGTTTGTTACTGCAACATAATCCAGTCTCATCCTGACTGTTGCAGAGGGTGAATGAATTGCCCAGTGATCCCAATCTGTGACATCAACAAGTTGAAAACAGAATACTCCCAGGGTTCCTCCAGAAAAGCTTACAAATAAGACATGGCACCAGTCTTTTCCATCAGAACAATAATCACAGCATCAGACTGTTAGCACATGCCAAGGGGGATAATTTGGGTGGAGTGGGTAGATGCTCTGTACCCAGTATTTTACTGTTAAGGGCAAATTTGCAGAGATTTGGAAAATTGGGTTCTGTGTAGAGTAAACATACTGAGCAAGTTTTCAGCTACAACACAGCTGAGCTTAAAGGAAATGGGGTTTGATAGTTAGTGTCAGCATAATGAATTTTTTCAAAAAAAGGCTCCAGAATGTCTGCAAAACACTGTCAAGTCAAAAATTGTGCCTGTGGGTTTTTTAAAGCAATTTCCCTAGCCACTCTGGCTAATAATATCTTGTTTTGTTAACTCTGAACGAAGGTCTTTTTAAAAATATTGTAACATGTCATTTCCCAGTGTTAGCTCGTTCAATGACTTTCCATGGCATGCTTAATCTAAAGAAAAGACCTTAACCAGACCTGGTTTCGGGCTATCTTGCAAGGACAGCAATGTTCATTACTAAAAATCAAAATGAAAATGAAGCAAATAAGCAAAAAGAAGAAAACATTAAAAACAACCCCCCCAAAACTACAGTTGCACCTTGAAGCTACTGACTCTTCCAAACCCTTCTTTATGTGTATACACATATATGATGATTTTCTTTTTAATGAGATCATACAGGGTACATAATTTCTTAACATGTTTTCTCATTTAATATATCATAACTCTATTCTTTGTTTTTAAAAAATATTTATTTATTTATTTGGCTGTGCTGGGTCTTAGTTGCAACATGCAAACTTTTAGCTGTGGTATGTGCTATGTTCCCTGACCAGGGATTGAACCCAGGCCCCCTGCATCAGGAGCATGGAGTCTTAGCTACTGGACCATCAGGGAAGTCCCAATACATTCCTTGTTAATAGAATTCTCCAAGCAAGAATACTGGAATGGGTTGCCATTTCCTTCTCTAGGGGATGTTCCTGACCCAGGGATCAGACCCAGGGATTGAACCCATGTCTTCTGCATTGCAGGCAGATTCTTTAGCATCTGAGCCACCAGAGAAGCCCAAGGTATATTTATCCAATGTAAATTTATGGTCATCTAGTATGTCATTCATTCCCTCAGTAAATATTTGCCTAAAAATTATGTTTCTGAATGCATTTGACTGAGCCTCTCTTACTGTATCTAGGTTCATCCCAATTTCTAACAGAACACTGCTCTTAATATCCTCATAGCTAAACCTTTGTGTGTATATCTATATATACATATATTGATATATATATAGAGAGAGAGAGATAACTTTCTGGAAGTACATTCTTAGAAGTAGAGTGGCTTGATCCAAATAAAACCCCTAGCAGGCTTTTGATACTCTTAATCAGGCATACTTGGTTGTCAGAAATAGAGACCAACTTGAACTATCTCAGGTTAAGGGCGGTTTATTAAGAGAACATGGGCCTCAGGCAGGGTGACAGCAGAACAACTTGAGAGTTCTCAGCAGGCAAAGCGCATGGCCTTTCAGTCTAGTGCTCCCACTAAGAGGACCACACCATCAACTCAATCAGTCCTTGTTTCAACTTTATCCAAATGCCCAAGAAAGGGGAATCTGGTTGTGGCAGTCTCGGCCTGTGGAGCGGGCTCTCCTGGGTCAGGGAGCTTCATGATCCAGGAAGAGCCTACCTGGAGTCAGGTAGTAACAGGGAGAGGCTCACTGGGAAATGAACCCCTCCTATCCCATGAAGTGGCTTTTAATAACAGTAAGAATAGAAAAGTATCAGCAGAATTAACACAGTTTCATTTTCCTTTGTGAACAGATTGCCATTCTTGGAGCACATGTTAATCGGAATTCTTTTGGTTGTAAGCAACAGAAACCCAGTTCACAGGACTGAGCATGAAGATGTGGAAGAGGCTTTGGAGGACTCATCAGCACTAAGGTGTTGACAGCAACAGCTTCATGTTGCTGGGAAGCTCAGGGCTAGACCTGCCACCAGACACAGCTGTATCCAAGAGGTCTACTATGTCACCAAGACTCTCCCTTGCCCTCTCTGCTTTCTTCTGAAATGAAGTTATTTTTAGGCCACCTCTCCCCAGGATAAGATATGATGGCTGCCTGCAGTTCCTGGCACATATCCCCAACAGGAAGAAGGAACAACTTCAGACAGATTCCAGCCAAAGTCTCAGAGTTTGGCCAACATGACTGAATTGATCACGAAGGACAAGAAAAAGACATATTGGTCAGGTGTCAGTCCCACCCCTCAGGCTGGGCAGTGGAGTCAACCCGGCCTGAATCACATGAGATGGGGTTGTAGGAGAGCGGTGACTCCCAAAGGAAAAGCAAGGTGCTTCTGCCGCAAGAAGGGGGATAGTGCTGGCCAGGAAGCACTGACAGGTGTCACTACAGACATATAGTAAGGTTCCAGTTTTTTTTTCTAGTAGAGGACATGACCATTCTTTTCTTATTTTTCCCGAATGACAAACAGGATGCTTTGGGAGCTTGTGAAAAGAAGCAGTGCAGTATGATCAAACCTTCTGTACTGACCCCGTCCAATACAGAAGACATTGGCCACTGTGTTGAGCACTTGAAATGTGGCTAGTGGGATTGGAAAACTGAATTTTTAATTTCAATTAATTTAAATTACCTCATGAGATTAGTGGCTACTGTAGTTAGATAACACCGAAGCAAAGCCTGATAAATTTTTCTGGTAGCAGCATATAGAAATGTGAGGTCTTCCATGCCTCATGACTTCAGAAAAAGAAAGTCTCCCGCCCTTGTCTGCTGGCAGGGAAACTTTCTGAGTCTCAGGGAGTTTTTGCACGAGAGCGATGGGAGGTCTATGCTGTGTCCATGGGGCTGGCAGTGAATGTGGTGCCTTGTAATGAAATAACTGAAACATCATTGTGACTGCAGAATCAAGGGTCTTCCCTCCTTATCTCTAAAGCACCCGTGTTTTACATGAAAAAGCGTTTCTAATTAATAGGCCAGCCCCTCTTGAGTTTGATAAAAACAGAGGAGAAAAGGATTTGATTAACCCACAATCTTTTCAATTTGGCGTGTTCTGCATGAGTGAAGTGTATTTTCTGCAACAGAGCCAAGCCGGGCCTGTCCTGGTTCACCGTGATAACATTCTTGGCTTTGTGCAGCCCCTGATTCACCCCCAGCCTGCCAGGAGAGGCCGGTATGAAGAGATTCTCAGAGGTAATCACCAGCACCACCAACAAGGGTAATCTGGATTCTTATACAGACAGTGGCCCACTCGAAGAAGGGAAAGATGACAAAGGCCTCCACTGTCCCCAGGTGAGAGTGTTTGCTCAGTCCTGAGACTGGGCGGAGGCTGGGCTGAGCAGCAATGGGAAGGACCATGCAGATGGGTGGGTAGGACACCCAAAGTCAAGAGGTCAGGGACATGGATGGAGCCGAGGGAGAGAATCAGCTGCAGTGGTGTCCAGTGTGGTGACCACCCAGGATCCACTGGCTCTCCCAGCTCTGGAGTGTGCCAGAGGAAGACCTCACTGCCTGGGACAAAAACAGAGCAGTCTGTTCTCTGAATAAGGACCCAGTTTCATTTTTCTTTTTGTCAAGGGAGAGATCAAAACTTCTTTCTCCTTCTCCTCGATGAGAGGGACAGGCTAGGTGGCAGATGTTGTCTCTCTAGATGGGTATGGTGGTTTTAAAACATGACTGCAAATTCTTGGAAGGTTTTCACTTTGAGATGGAGGCTTTCTGTCCTCTCCACTTAAATCTGCATGGGTTGATGACTGCTTGGCCCCATGGAGTCTGCAGGAAGTGATGCTCTCTGATTTTCTGAGGCTGGGTCATAAAAGGCCATCTGCTTTCACCTTATTCACTGGAACCCTCATGCTTGGAGCCTTGAACTACCATGTAAGAAGTCATCCAGTTGGCGGTACTTTGTTATGGCAGCCTAACAAACGAATACTTCTTCAATCTCATTTTGCTGTTGTCAGAGGTTTTTTGGTCTTTCTTTCCCAATATTTCATTATGAAAGATACCACCTATACAAAAAAACACTCATGTACTCACCTCCCACATTCTACAATTACGTTATGCTTATTTAATTATATTGCTGTCAGTCTCTCCATCTTTCTATCCATCTATGAATCCATCCTTTTTTTTTTCAAAGTAAGTTGCAGTCATCATACATTCCATCCGTAAACACTTCAAACTTGTGTATCATGAACTAGAGTTCAATATCTGTTTTCTCTTTTTTAGCTGAAATTGAAATATAGTGAAATGCACAGATCTTTTGTGTGTATTTCATGAGTTGTGGCAAATGTCTAAACCATGTAACCTAAACCTCTAGCAAGGTAAAGATCATCACCAAACCCACAAAGCTCTCTCATGTCACCTCCTAGTCAATTCCCACATTTGCTTTCCTAAGAAGATACTGGTGTCCCGATTTTTCTTAACATAGGTTAGTTTAGCCTATCCTGGAACCTCAGATATACAGAATCATATGACATGTACTCTCATGTAAGGCTTCTTTCACTCAATATAATATTTTGATTGATTTTTATTTTAAGAAAGCTGTAAGAATTGATCCAAGTGTTTTAGCAGCCTGTTAAGAAAAATAAGTAAGAACAAATAAATGAAACAATGAATAGTAGTATGTGTTCCACACTGCTTGGTGCTAGGCAATGTGCTGGGTGCCTGGAATACAAGCATAAGGTTGAATAAAGCAGTCCTGTTCTTAAGAAGTTCCCAGGTATCATAGCCAGAAGGAAAAGAGTCAAAAGTATAATTCTGAGCAACAAAGAAGAGAGGGATGGAGCAAAAGGAGTAGACATTTCTCAGATTTGGTTCCAGTAGTATTATTGTTTGATATTTTTCTTTAGGCCGACCCATTTTATTTTACTAAGCTATTTCTGAAGTCACAGTGCCCTTGTTAATTTTGTCAGGCAAGTAATGTGTCCAGCTAGAAGTTCTTCCTTTGATTCTCATGTAGCTAAGAGTAGTCAGGGAACTTAGGCCAATGAAATGTAGGTCTGTTCAGTAGAGTTTCCAGAAAGCCTTTTGCTTTCCTAATTGAAAAACTGATGGTGGTAGTGGTGGTGTTATGGTGGTGGTGTTAGACAGACTCAACTGGTACAGCCTTTTCTCTCTGACCTTTCCATTCTTCCTGCCTGGAATCAGGGTGCAATGCCTAGAGTACAACAACCATTTTGAGGCCATGAGCATAAAAGCCTCCATGCCAATGAAGAAAACAGAAAGTTAGAAGGACCCTGGATCTTTCACAATAGCCTTGGATAGCTGCACTAGCCTTGGGCTGCAGCTATCCAAAAATCTTGGTGATTTTAAAAAATTAACCCCTTCCTTACTTAAATTTAAGTCACTGTTGGTTGAGTTTTCAGTTATTTGAAGCCAAATACACCCCAATTAATACATTTGAGTTTGATGGGCTGCTTTTCCCCTGCTACTTTAATGCAAGTCAATACACAGTTTGTCAAATAAAATTGCTTTGGGGTATCATGTGAAATTAACATACAAAAAAGAGGAAGGTGATACTTTTAGAAATTCTGACCTAGTAGGGTCCTTATTTTATTTAGCACTTCAGAATTTATTAAGATTTTCCTCCATGATTCTTTTCTTTTTTCACATTTTGGCTGTTTGGGGTCTTTGTTACGGGGTGGGGGTTAGTTGCTCTGCGACATGTGGGATTTTATTTCCTCAACCAGGAGTCAAACCTGTGTCCTGTGCATTGGAAGGCAGATTCTAAACCACTGGACCACCAAAGAAGTTTCTCTCCATGATTCTTTTATCTAATGTCCACTGCAACTCCATGACAGCTTCCCAGTTGTAAAGAATCTGCCTGCCAATGAGGGAGACACAGGAGACACTGGTTTGATCCCTGGGTCAGGAAGATCCCCTAGAGGAGGAAATGGCAACCCACTCCAGTATTCTTGCCTGGAAAATCCCATGGACAGAGGAGCCTGGTGGGCTACAGTCCATGGGGTCTCAAAGAGTCGGACACAACAGCAACTGAGCACACACACGCAACTCCATGAAGTAGACAAGACATATTATTGTCCAC
This sequence comes from Neotragus moschatus, assembly GCA_006410615.1. Lineage (NCBI taxonomy): Eukaryota > Metazoa > Chordata > Mammalia > Artiodactyla > Bovidae > Neotragus > Neotragus moschatus. The sequence goes on from SJYA01002329.1 coordinate 1,008,719, forward strand.
CTGCTATAATTGACTGGATGGATGAAGTTGAGACGTGTTAATGCTTTGCTAAGGATCTCATAGCTGGCGGGAAGGGAAGCCAGGAGAATCTTACAATGTTAACGTCACAAATGTTGATTAAGTATGAGGCGACAGGCACTGTGGATACAATGGAGAATAAGCTAGATAAACGCAGTCTCTGCCCCTAGAGTAACAGGGAGAACAAACATTGCAGCAAACGATGGTATAAAGAAAACCTAGAGGTCTGAGAAAGCCTGAAAGAGAGTCTCTGTCTTAATTTGGTGCCCCCCCCCAAAGCAGATCACAGCTCAGAGTTGTCTCACTGGGATGAGAAGCTGGAGTATTTATTTACCACCCCTTTTCCCTTGTTAGTTGAGAGCACCATCAGCTCCCCAGCCTCTGGCCTGTCCCATGCATGGGAAAAAGCCCCTTAGGCAGGCATTTGGAAGAAACACGTGTACCAAATCTGTGTGCAGATGACCCCAGTGTGGGCAGAGGTAAGCACACTGGCAATGACTGTCACAGGCACGTAATCTCTTTTTTTGCCACTTAATGGTGCCATCTGACAATATGAGACAGTTAAGACAGGCTGACCTAATGCTATAAGATGCCTAAATAGCTTGACATTTGACCTGCTGGCTCATCACAAGGTCTTACCCAGGCTGGACCAAGATCCAGTGGTGAGGCTTCGATTCAAGGCAAGATCAAAACATACTCCTTTCCAGGAACCTCCTCAGGATCCCAGCCTCCCTGTGAGGGACCAGGGAACCAGCAGCCGGTTTCCGACTTCGCCTGGGCTTCCTGCGGTGCGTGCTTCTGTCCTCGCTGACACACCGAATGTTCTCCCCCAAATTATTTCTGAGTTCTCCTGGCAGCAGCTCTGCCTCCCCCGCCTCCCCTCCCCTTTCCCTTTGGCAGATCTGTGTTATAAAATAAGAGGCTCGGGATTATGTCTGTCTGACAACTGAAGAATGAGCAACGGAGCAGATGCAGAGTCTTACAAATCCCGTGAATTATACATGGCCATCTGCAGCCTCGAGCCGTCCAGGATTTCCACCCCACACCACGACGTTCCATATGGAGTCATATGTTTTTAGTACTGGAGCCATGCTGTCAACGTCCAGCAATCCGTCATGTGGCACATGTGTGATGCAAGCCCCCAAATAAATGTTACTAGGCCCAGGAGTGCTGAGCCGAGAAGCGTGGTGGCTCTCACCGCCTTGTCTTCTCAGAAGGGCGGTTGCTTATACAGTTTTTTGAAATTTTAACAAAATATTAAATACATACTAAATCTCTTTTTTTATCACTATGAAGGCAAACGTCCGGCTCTCCACCTCAAAAATGCCCTAAAAGAGACCTGATTTTAAAATAAAATATAAAAAGCCACTAGCTTTAAGTTTCACGCTGGTTGATTCTAAAGCATTCGTCGGGGATGGAGTCATGGTCGCCACGGCCTTCTTTATGAGACCTGGACTCCTTCCCCATGGCCGGCCTGAATTCACGTGACACCACGCTAGCCGAGCTGATTGGCTCAGGCTGTGCTAATGGCTGGGCCAATCAGATGCTCCCATTTAGAAACTGGGATTCAGTGCTACTACTTAGGCTGTAGTAGGAACTTTAAAAGAGGAAATTGGGTGCAGTGGATAAGCCTTGTTGAGCCATGTGCGTGAGGAGAGAGAGAATCTGGGCTAGGGATGGGGAAGGAGGGAGAATGAATGAATGAATATGCTAATCTCTTTGCCAGTCCCTTGTTGTTATTCTTCTTCTGTCCTGAGCTACCCTCTTGTCCCTGTGTCTAGATTTTCCTTGCACAAGGGCTGTTTCTTGGTTTAATATTTGTGGCGCGAGAGAAGGAACTCTGGGTCAATCAGCCAAAAAAAGTGGTGTATCTGGACAGGATCTGTTTGCCTCCAAGCTAGGAGAGGCAAAGTATGGAAAGTATGGTGGTTAACACTTTCAGGGCACCCTGAAGGGAGTTCTGAAGAGAAGACACCTTTACTGGGCCTGGGTAACCTTTCTTTAGAAACACCATGGGAGTCCAAGGAATTGAGAACGTGATCCACCTCTTTGCTGTTCTAGTAACAAGAACATTTGAGTCTTGTGCAGTTTTGCAAATACCAACTTTATGTCCACAGGGGATGCCTTTGTCTGGCCTCCCTGACTTTTTTTTTTTTTTTTGCCCTCTTCTGGTAACAGCACTCTGATTTTTTCCTTTGGGAGACCACCCCTCTTCCAGTCAGTGCAAGTGACTTCACTGGACTGAAGATCTCATCTTGACCCAGGCTCAGCTCATTAGAATTACAGTAACAGTTTTAGGAAGGAACCTTTAATCTAGTCTGGACCAATAAGAGTTGGCCTGAGACTTCTGCTGAGACTATTGGGAAAGAAATACTGTCTTTCTACAGGAGTCACAGAACTCGTAAGGTGTAAGCTTGGAGATGCTGTGGCCACTTTTGCCACTTTGGAGAGGAGAAAGTCAATACAGAAGAAAGGAGGGAGAAAAGATGGGAAGCAGGTGAGAGGAGGGAATAACAGCAGGAGAGGGAGAGATGGATAAAGCTCGGATGACACAGTGTAAAGTCTGGATCCAGCTCTGCCTGAAGTCCTTTCCAGTGGCACTTCTCCTTTACATAAGTCAGTAAATCCCTTTATTTATGTAAGCCATTGAGTATTACAGTGCTGTCACTTGCGAACAATGGAGTCATGAGTAATGCAACATCCTGTACATCCTGAACCAGCACTATTTCCCTAAAGCTAAAGAAAGGGGAGGCTTTGGGAATAACCAGAGGACAGAGGGTTCCCTGGAGAGACTAGTGAAGACAGTGGTTGGAGGGCTGGACAGAGAACCAGGCTGAGACAATATGATGTGAGACTGAATCTTGAGGGCTCCCCCACATCTTCAGGAAGCTGTTTCAGTAAACTTTGCCTCTTACATGTGTGGATAAATGCCCTGAGGGTGTAAAAACAGGTTCTCATGGCCATGGGGAATCTCTGTTCCTATGACAGCAACAGCTGAGAAAACAGAGAAAGACTTCTATAGGCATCTCAGGAATCAGGACCAGGCTCAAAGGCCCCAAGCCTTTTGGTTGACATACACCTAGATTTGAATTTCAGTCCCACCACTTGCAGCCCTCTTTCCTGGGCAAGCCCTTCACCCCTCTAAGCCTCAGCCCCCACATCTGTAGAATGGGGGATGGGGGAACCCACCTTATGCGGGCATGGTGAAGTATAAGAGAAACATAATGCCATCACTTTGCCTACACACATCTTTGAGAGGGCCCTGGAGGTGATTATAAGTTGGGAAGAGATGAACAGTTTTTATTTTAATAGTTTTTCTTTTTATTGTTAAGATTACTATTTGCTTTTGGCAAGTGATACTAGTTTTCCATTAATGGCTCTCCCCAACCCAGGGGTCAAACCAAGGTCTCCCACATTGCAGGCAGACTCTTTATCATCTGAGCCACCAGGGAAGCCCTTGTAGGGAAACTCAAATGACCATTTTGAGGAACACTGAGATAATGTCTGATGCCTGTCACATAGTAGGTATTCACTAAAAATGCATAGATTGAGATGAGATAGCATCTGACCCTGACTGCAGGCGGCCAGGCCTTGACTAGATGGAAGGTGCAAAGAGACAGAAGATACCAGAAGAATATGACCCTGTGGGGTAGATGCTCTGCTGCCTGATAAGGTGCCAGCTATACAGTAGGTAATTTAAAGTGGTTCTTAAAAGAAAGTATGAATCTCAAAGGAAATGATTCTGCGAGGAGTCAGCCCTAGGGAAAGGCCTGGCACTTGCAGCAGTGAATTCTAATCCCCTCTCTGGGTCTGGAAAATTTCTCACCTCAATGCCTGACCCCTCTTGACAGCTGTCATCACACCCAGTATGTAGGAGGAAGAGGAAGCCCCGGGCAGAGTCCTGCAAGATGAGTGCTTTTAGCTGCTGCAGGAGGTCACAGGGACTGACTCAAGTCAGGTCATCTTCCTGCTGGAACCTGGAGACAGAGTCTCCCCTAGAGGGGGAAGTTGAAGGGGTCCCAAACTTAAGATGGTTTTTAGGAGGGCAGACAGGGAAAGTAAATGAATAAAGCTGTCAGATGTGAAACAATGATCCCTGGGAGTGGTTTCTCATCAGACGGGGCGTGTTCCCCATCCAAGGTGACAAAGTCACTGAGTTGCTTCAGATCACATGAGATCCTGTATGTAAATGTTTGGCCCCATGCCTGGTATCCCGATGGTGCTCAAGAAATGGTAGCTATCCATGAGATGCTACCTCACACCGGTCAGAATGGTCACCATTAAAAAAATATACAAATAACAAATGCTGGAGAGGGTGTGGAGGAAAGAGAGCCCTCCGACACTGTTGGTGGGAATGTAAATCTGTGCAGCCACTGTGGAAAACAGTAAAGAGGTTCCTCAAAAAATTAAAAACAGAGTTGCCATATGATCCAGCAATCTCAATCCTGGGCATATACTCAGACAAAAATATAATTGAAAAAGATACATGAACCCCTATGTTCAAAGGAGTGATATTTACAATACTCAAGATATGGGTAATGGGTAAGAAATGTCCATGGACAGATCAATGGATAAAAAGATGTTTTATATATGTATACACACACACTGGGTTTCCCTGGTGGTTCAGTTGTAAAGAATCCGCTTGTCAATGCAGGAGACTTAGGTTCAATCCCTGGGTCAGGAAGATCCCCTGGAGAAGGAAATAGCAACCCACTCCAGTACTCTTGCCTGGAAAATCCCATGAATGGAGGAGCCTGGTGGGCTACAGTCCATGGGGTTGCACAGAGTCAGACACGACTGAAGCAACTTAGCAGCAGCAGCAGCAGCCAGTATTTTTGCCTGGGAAATCCCATGAACAGAGGAGCCTGACAGTCCATGGGAAAGCAGAGTCAGACACAACATAGAGACTAAAATGATAACAACAACACACAATGGAATATTACTCAGCCATAAAAAAGGATGAGATATGTCATTTGTAGCCTTTGGGTTGGTGCAAATGTAATTGCGGTTTAAGACTGTGACTTTTAAATTATTATAACTGGGCTCAAATACATCTTTATTAATCAAAATAGGAACCATTACAATCAACAACACGTTTTTGCCAATGAGAAATAAGTTTGTTTGTCCTTATAGCATAAAAACCCATGCTCTGGGATTTGACAAACTCTTGGAAAGCATTTTCTGCCTCTTGCTGGTTGTGGAAGTGCTTCCCCTGCAAAAAGTTGTCGAGATGCTTGAAGAAGCGGTAGTTGGTTGGTGAGAGGTCAGGTGAACATGGCAGATGAGGCAAAACTTTGTAACCCACGTGGTCCAACTTTTGAAGCACTGCTTGTGTGACATGCAGTAGGGTGTTATCGTGAAGAAGAATTGGGCCCATTCTGTTGACCAGTGTCAGCTGCAGGCATTGCAGTTTTCCGTCATCTCATCGATGTGCTGAGCACATTTCTCAGATTTCATGGTTTCTCCAGGATTTAGAAAGCTGTCGTGGATCAGAGCAGCAGCAGAACATCAAGCAGTGACCATGACTTTCCTTGGTGCGAGTTTGACTCTGGAAAGTGCTTTGGAGCTTCTTCTCAGTCCAGCCAATGAGCTGGTCATTGCCAGCTGTTGTATAAAATCTGCTTTTTGTCACACATCACAATCTGATTGAGAAATGGTTCCTGTTGTTTTTGTACAACAAGAGAAGACGACCCTTCAAAATGATGATATTTTTGATTCACGGTCAGCCTATGAGGCACGCACTTTTCAAGCTTTTTCACCTTTCCAATTTGCTTTAAATGCTCAACAGTCATAGAAGGGTCAAAGTTGAGTTCTTCAGCAACTTCTTGTGTAGTTATAAGCTGATCAGCTTCGAGGATCCTCTCAATTATTTGTTGTCAACTTCCAATGACCGGCCACAGCACTCTTCATCTGCAAGGCTCTCATATCCTTTGCAAAACGTCTTGAACCACCACTGTACTGTACATTTGTTAGCAGTTTCTGGGCCAAATGTGTTGTTGATGTTGTGAATTGTCTCTGCTGCTTTATGACCTATTTGGAACTCAAATAAGAAAATAGTTTGAATTTGCTTTTCATCTAACATCATTTTCCTAGTACAAAATAAATAGCAAGTAATGTCATTAGTTAAAAAAAATAATAATAAAGTGAGAAATGTGCATTAAAATGATTTATAACATAACCACATTTATTTAAGAATGTAATCCAACATCAAATGGCAAAGTTCAATAATGCAAAACCGCAATTACTTTTGCACCAACCTAATACATGGGTGGACCTAGAGATGATTATACTAAGCAAAGTAAGTCAGACAGAGAAAGACAAATATCATATGATATCACTTCTACGTGGAATTTAAAATGACACAAACTTCTCTATGAACCAGAAACATAGAGAACAGACTTGTGTTGCCATATGTATAGCTAAGTTACTTTGCTGTACACCATAAACTAACATAACATTGTAAATTATCTGTTCAGTTCAGTTCAGTTCAGTTGCTCAGTCGTGTCCAACTCTGCCATCCCATGGACTGCAGCATGCCGGGCTTCCCTGTCCATCACCAACTCCCAGAGCTTGCTCAAACTCATGTCCATCACGTTGGTGATACCATCCAACCATCTCATCCTCTGTTGTCCCCTTCTCCTCCTGCCTTCAATCTTTCCCAGCATCAGGGCCTTTTCAAATGAAGTCAGCTCTTTGCCTCACGTGGCCAAAATATTGGGAGTTTCAGCTTCAGCATCAGTCCTTCCAATGAATATTCAGGACTGATTTCCTTTAGGATGGACTGGTTTGCTCTCCTCAAAGTCCAAGGGACTCTCAAGAGTCTTCTCCAACACCACAACTCAAAAGCATCAATTCTTCAGCGCTCGCCTTTCTTTATGGTCCAACTCTCACATCCATACATGACTACTGGGAAAACCATAGCTTTGACTAGATGGACCTTTTGGGGCAAAGTAATGTCTCTGCTTTTTAATGTGCTGTCTAGGTTGGTCATAGCTTTTCTTCTAAGGAGCAAGTGTCTTTTAATTTCATGGCTGCCATCACCATCTGCAGTGATTTTGGAGCCCAAGAAAAGAAAGTCTGTCACTGTTATTGCTTTCCCATATATGTTCCATGAAATAATGGAATTGGATGCCATGATCTTAGTTTTCTGAATGTTGAGTTTTAAGCCAGCTTTTCACTCTCACTTTCTTCAAGAGGCTCTTTAGTTCTTCTTCACTTTCTGCCATAAAGGTGGTGTCTTCTGCATATCTGACGTTATTGATATTTCTCCTGGCAATCTTGATTCCAGCTTGTGCTTCATCTAACCCAGCATTTCACATGATGTACTCTGCACATAAGTTAAACAAGCAGGGGACAATATACAGCCTTGATGTACTCCTTTCCCAATTTGGAACCAGTCTGTTGTTCCATGTTTGGTTATAACTGTTGCTTCCTGATCTGTATACAGATTTCTCAGGAGACAGATAAGGTGTTCTGGTATTCCCATCTCTTTCAGAATTTTCCACAGTTTGTTGTGATCTACACAGTCAAAGGCTTTGGTGTAGTCAATAAAGCAGATGTTTTTCTGGAACTCTCTTGCTTTTTTGATGGTCCAACAGATGTTGGCAATTTGATCTCTGGTTACTCTGCCATTTCTAAATCCAGCTTGAACATCTAGAAGTTCACGGTTCATGTACTATTGAAGCCTGGCTTGGAGAATTTTGAGCATTACTTTGGTAGAGTGTGAGATGAGTGCAATTTTGTGGTAGTTTGAACATTCTTTGGCATTGCCTAATCATCTGTACTTCAATTAAAAGAGAAATAAATGGTAGCCATGATTACTGTTGCTTATTCATCAGTCTAAAGGGGAGATATAGAACCAAAGACTTCCCTGTACTAAGAAAATCTAATGCCCTGTTGATTTCCTGACTCTAGCCCACAAAGGAAGCTGGGAAAAAGTGGAAAGAGAGGCCATTAAAAGTGCTGAAAGTCAGTTCTTCAAGAGTTATGAGATCAGGGTGAGGAAGGGTAGGACAGAAACTACAGTAAATTCTAAGGATTAGTCTACTCAACACATACCCTAAACTCCTTTTTGTTGCCTTTCTACTATGTAGAGGCTGAAAAACAAAAAAGAAAATCTTCCACCTTCCCAGATGCCTCTGCAGTTGACAGTGGTCACAAGATACAATTCTGACTGATGACATAATCAGAAATCTGCTGGGGATTCCTGTGAAAGGCTTTGCCACCTACCCTCTTCCTGGAACACAGATGTGACTGATGACTTGAAGAGCTACAGCAGCCACTTTGCAGTCATGAGAGAATGGGGGGGAATAGGGAATAGGGGAAATCTGACCTAATGCTCTTGAGTCACTTAACTAACTTCTTACCTCTAGATCTCTGGCTACAAACAATAATTTAAAAGTTGTATTTTATGTTACCAGTGTTGGGGTCATCTGTTACTTGCTATCATGTGTAATCTGAACAGATAAAAGGACTGATTTTTTCATCAATGTATCAGAAGTATTTTGATAAACATTAAAATAAAAAATAGGTAACCAGAATGTTTAGAACTGGTTACCTATTTGTAACCAGTGTGCAGGGATTTCTTGGCACACAAATGGTCTCCATCATTTTTGGTCAATGCCCAGTTCCCTTTCTAGTCCCATAACTCCTAGGCCAGGTCCTCTGAGTCTTCAAACACCTCTTTGGCAGTTAGGGGAGAATATTGAAGATGCAATAGTCTCTTTGATAATTCCCGTTGCACTTTTGCACTTTGCATCTTGACATTTATAGATTTTTACCTAATGTAAATTAAGATAATTGTGCTGAGGTCCAATTAATTCAGTTAACTTTCTAGAACAAATACAAGCCAAAGCTTGGTAACAGGGTGAAAGCCTGAGTTCCTTTCTATTGCTTACTCCCTTCTTTCTGATAAAGCTACTGCATGAAGGTCTCAAGAATACTTTTTTGAATTTTCCTCTACTCTATCTCTATTTCATTAAATAGAGGTGAAACCAAATAGTCAAGAATCATCTTTGACAACTCCCTTATCTACTCTATCCTCAAGCCCGACCTATTAATATTTTGGGCTTCCCTGTAGCTCCATTAGTAATGAATCCACTTGCAATGAGGAAGACCTGGGTTCAATCCCCAGGTTGGGAAGATCCCCTGGAGAAGGGAAAGCCTACCCACTCCAGTATTCTGGCCTAGAGAATTCCATGGATTGTATAGTCCATGGGGTGGCAAAGAGTTGGACACAACTGAGCGACTTCACTTCTACTCTACTCATTAATATTTCCCTTGAAATCTCTCAAGGCCATCTCCTTTCCATCTCCCCTGCTACCACCCTGGTCTAAACGTCATGAATAAGTTGATGCTACCCCCTATTCAAAACCCTCCAGGAGCTCCTTCTCACTCAACATAAAGGCCAACAGCCTACCACATCTCATGTGATCTGGTCCCATGTGACCTCTGTAGCCTCTCTCCTCCACTCTTTCCCTCACTCTCCCCATTTCAGCCACATATGTGCAAGGCCCCCTCCTACCCTAGGACTTTTCCTTGGAATATTCTCCTACATACCCATCCTCACATGTTTTCTTTCTTTCCCAGTTCTCCCAACTCCTACTCACCCTTTGGCACTAACTCAATCCTTCCCTCCAGGAAGTCCCCCTGGATTCCCATTGTTATATAATGAGAGCTCCCTGGAGGCAGGATCCAATATTCCCTATTGTAGTCCCAGCATTTCAATAGTTCTTGACACACAGCAGATGCTCAATAGATGTTTGTTGAATGAATAAATTAATATTGGTAATTTTATTACAATCTTACAAGTCCAAAGGGCAATGAGGGCTTTAAGCACAGCTGTGTTTGGAGTGAGAGACTACTCTCCAAGGCAGCCGGGATCATTAGGAATGCCTCGGGTTCAAGTAACAGTAAATTTAGCAAAGGAAGCCAAAAATTAAGAGGTGGAAAACTATACCCCACAGGGCAAATTTGTGGCCCCAGTGAGTTTTTGAAAATTAAGTTTTATTGCAACAGAGTCACATCCATTCGTTAACATACTGTCTATGGCTGATTTCGTAATTCAATAGAGTTGAATGATCATCAACAGAGACCATATGGCCTGCAAATTAAAATATTATGTGGTCCTTTACAGACAACATTTGCCAAACCTTGGCTAAAAGAACAAGGGGTGATTTTTCTCATGTAACAAGAAATCTGGAAGAGGAGGTTTTCAGGATTGGTTTGGTGACTGAGAAATACTCAGGGCACTGGGTTAGTGTCTCTCTTATTCTCTCAGTCTTACCCTCCTGGTCACAGTATGGCTGCCACAACTCCAAGCATCACATCCTCACACAATTGCATTAGAGGAGGAAATAACTGAGAGTTCAGGATGGATAAATTCCCCTATAACATGCTTTCCTCTTTTTAGGGAAGAAACTATCTCAGAATCCCCAAGAACTTGTCCTGAGCAAGGAAGAAAGAGGGGTAAACTGTCAGTGGGTAACCACAATGTCTACTATAACTCTCCCTCCCACAATTATTTCTCTTACATGTGACCAACTGGCATTCAGATCAAGTGTGGCAACATGGTAAACTGAGGCACCTTTCTTTTCCTTCAGTTCACTTCAGTTGCTCAGTCATGTCCAACTCTTTGTGACCCCATGAATTGCAGCACGCCAGGCCTCCCTGTCCATCACCAACTCCCGGAGTTCACTCAGATTCACATCTATCGAGTCAGTGATGCCATCCAGCCATCTCATCCTCTGTTGTCCCCTTCTCCTCCTGTCCCCAATCCTTCTCAGCATCAGAGTCTTTTCTAGTGAGTCAATTCTTCGCATGAGGTGGCCGAATTACTGGAGTTTCAGCTTTAGCATCATTCCTTCCAAAGAACACCCAGGGCTGATCTCCTTTAGAATGGACTGGTTGGATCTCCTTGCAGTCTCCTTGCAATCTCCTTGATTCTTCGGCGCTCAGCCTTCTTCACAGTCCAACTCTCACACCCATATATGACCACAGGAAAAACCATAGCCTTGACTAGATGGACCTTAGTCGGCAAAGTAATGTCTCTGCTTTTGAATATGCTATCTAGGTCGGTCATAACTTTTTATGGGTCATACCTTTTCCTTAGAAGCACCAAAAACCCCATCCTGTATTAGTACATTATATCTGTCAGTTGTTGAATGCTTATTCTGTGTCTGACATCACTTCAGGCACTTGATCGTCCCTTATTCCAAACCCATGAGGAGGGTATAATTATTACCATTTCACAGGGGAGGCAACTGAGGCACAGAAAGGTCAGTTAATTGGCTTGAGATCATGGTACATGGCAGAGTCAAGATTCACACCAGCAGTGTGACTCCAGAACAGCCCACCGTGACCACTCCACATGGCCAGAGCCAGTCCCCGGAATCCAGGGAGGGAGTTCTTCTGATAGTAAGCCAGGAGAGGGCACATCCCGCTTTGCCTTAGGGACTACTTTTGCTTGTCAGGAGGCAATAGACTGAGGTACTATCCACTTTGGGGCAACCAAACAGCCAACAGAAAAATGACCCATAACCTCGAGATAGAGCACAGGCATCCTCTGTGGATTCTGCCCCACTTTGCATCTTTCCCTTAATTAACTAATAAAGCCCCNACTTTTGCTTGTCAGGAGGCAATAGACTGAGGTACTATCCACTTTGGGGCAACCAAACAGCCAACAGAAAAATGACCCATAACCTCGAGATAGAGCACAGGCATCCTCTGTGGATTCTGCCCCACTTTGCGTCTTTCCCTTAATTAACTAATAAAGCCCCGAGCTTCTCTCCACCTCTGCTCTCCGCCCTCCCCATCTCCACCAAGATGCTGTCTTTCCTCCCTGCAGCCCAGCCCCACACGTTTCTCTGTCCTCTGCAGTTGCTGCTCTTGTGGAGCCAGCTGAAGAGGGAGACTGGACAGGAAGTGCCAGCTGGGTTTGTTCAGCCCTTGAAATGAAGGCTGTGCCTCAATGAATCTGTTTTGTGAAGTCTTTATGCCAAAGCTGGTTTCAGCTTTGGTCTCTGCCCAAAAGGCAGAGGTTCCAAAGAGAAGAACAGAAGAACAGGGTCAAGTGCAAAGATGGGGTTCTGAGCTCTAGCTAAGGGCACATTCTCTCCAGCTTTCTATTTGGGGACATACCATCCATGAACAGACTAATTCTGGGCTTACAGTGCATGAGAGAGAGCTGAGGCCCTACATTCAGACAGACCAGTCCCAGCCCATGAATTCCTGGCCAAGGTGTCTGAATCTCTGTGCTTTAATTTCCTCTTCTATAAAACAGAAATAATCGCAGAAACTGGATGTTTGGGAGTTACATGACAAGATATGGAAATCACTTAGCACAGAGCATGGTACAAAGTACTGGGGTTACTGTCATTGGAATCATTATGACTGTTTTATGACTCTCCAGGCCACTTAGCAGACTGCCCTTGGAGAAGCAGCAAACAATAGGAGCTAAGAACACAGGCTCTGAATCCAGTCTCTGTGGTTTTAAATCCTGTCTCTACCATTTGTCAGCTGTGTGACCTTGGGCAAGTCACTCTACCCCTCTGTGTCTTAGCTGGTCCATCTTGAAAGTGGTACCCTCTTGAAAATAGTATCCACTTCACAAGGTTGTTGTAAGGATTAAATAAGACAAGTCAAAGAACAGCACCTGCACAGAGCTAGCAATCAATGGATGTAAACTATCATTATTTTCTGACACTCAGTGACTTTTCAGTATATGAAAAATCATTCTTTCGACCAGTGGTGAGCTAGTAAGAACCAGGTCTCCTTTGCGTAGAACGTATCTGTGTACATAAGGTTTTTATATTTGCTTGTTTTGGGTTTTTTTTTTTATCACACTGAGCAGCATGCCGAACTTCCCAAACCAGGGATCGAACCCATGCCCTCTGCCCTGGAAGTGGAGAGTCTTAACCACTAGACCACCAGGGAAATCCTATACACAAGCTCTTTTATCATGAATTTTTACTAATATAAAAAAGTACAGGAAAAAATCTACTAATATTTATAATAAATACTAAATTATGTAATAAATAATAAATAAATAGGAAATTTTCATTGATTTTTGCCAAACTATACCCATCAGCCATCTGAGATTGCTGGTCAATCACAATTTGACAAATGAAGCTGCACCTCAACCATGAGTGTGGTTCTGAGGTGAATGCTGCTTGATTTCTTGTTTACATTCACGAGTAACATGAATGTGAAACAACGAAGATATAAATGAGAACTTCACTCGCCGGTGAACAATGTGAGCAACTTCTTTGCTCAACTGAATAATAGTTCTTGAACGCTGGAAGAATACTTCTCCCAATATTTAGGGTTATTCACAAAGAAATGGGTACAACCCAACACATTTTAAAGTTTAATCTGCATTAACACTTTGTTCATCTCTTTATTAAAGCCACTTCCCTGGTGGCTCAGACGGTAAAGCGTCTGTCTACAATGCAGTAGACCCAGGTTCGATCCCTGGGTTGGGAAGATCCCCTGGAGAAGGAAATGGCAATCCACTCCAGGACTATTGCCTGGAAAATCCCATGGACAGAGGAGCCTGGTAGGCTACAGCCCATGGGGTCGCAAAGAGTCGGACACGATTGAGCGACTTCACTTCACTTCATCTCTTTATTAGGGAGAGATAATCAACCACACAAAGCCCTAAGTTGTAGCAACTGCCAGTTTCCATGGTGTAAATATCCCCACTTGGCCTAACTCATGCTACCACTGCAAAGCCACTGAATGTGGACTTGGGAAGAGAGGCACAGCAAAACAGCATTACACAGCAATTCTACCACACAGGTGCAACAGACCAAATGAGCATAGATAATAGCAAAATGTATAAAATCATTAGGAAATGAGGAGTACCGTATATTTATTACCTGTTTTTAATCTAATCTATTCGAGTGTGAGATTACATAATGTAATTTAAAATAATTGCTGTGTTTAACTACCAGCAGGCAGAATTCCTGGCAATTTTACGATCCGCTTTCATGAGCCAGTGGGCTCGATCTGCAGTGTCCCACTGATTTTGATACCTAAGTTTCCAGAGGAAATCTCAAGAAAGATGAAATGAGGAAATGCATTAAATAATTATTGGGCATGAGTGGGTTTTTTGGCTTGTTTAGCATAAAGAAAAGAATTTCATAAATGAGGTATTTCCCCACTATGTTAGTTAGTGTTTTTCAAAGGTGGCCACAAAAAGGTCTCCTAGTGCCAAACGCTCATCTAGAATCTTGTCACTCCTCTGTTAAGAGGTGGAGTCAGGGGACTTGCCTGGTGGTTAAGAATCTGCCTGCCAAGGCAGGGGACACAGGTTAAATCCCTGGTCCTGGAAGATTCTACATGCCATGGGGCAACAAAGCCCATGCTCACAACTACTGAGCCCAGGCTCTACAGCCCACGCATCACAACTGCTGAAGCCCGAGTGCCTAGAGCTGGTGCTTTGCAACAAGAGAAGCCGCTACAATGAGAAGCCTGTGTACCACAACTAGAGAATAGCTCCCACTCACCAAACCAGAGAAAGCCAGCATGCAGCAACAAAGACCCAGCACAGCCAAAAATAATAAAATAAATTAAAAATAAATAAAGCCAACCTTATTAAAAAAAAAAAAAAAAAAGAGGTGGAATCAGAGACTTTCTTGGTGGTCCAGTGATTAAGACTCTGTACTTCTACTGCAGGGGGCTTGGGCTCCATCCCTCTTCAGGGAACTAAGATCCCACCTGCCGACTTGGGGCAGTCAAAAAATAAAAATAAATTTAAATAAAAAATTTTTAAAGTGTGGAGTCAATGTCCCATCTCCTACCCTGACCCCTTGAACTTTGATGAGTTTGTGATTGCCTGGATCAATACAGAATAGTGGGAATGGCTTCCACTAATGTTATTTTCAAGACTAGGTCACAAAAGATGGTGAAGCCTTTTCCTTGTGAGCTGAAACACTCACCCTTGAGCCTTCAAGCCACATGCTGTGAGGAAGACACAAACAATCTGGGCAAAGAAACCATAAGGAGAATTCTTAGGACTCCATGATGAGAGATGCCATTCAGCTGCCTTTAGTTCCATTTGACTCAACTTCACCAGAGGCTCTGAGCCCAAACCACACAACTGAGACCCTCCTAGGGCCTTGGAGCTACTAAAAGTCTATGCAGCTTTGAGGAGGATGTCAGAGGGAGTTAAGAAAAATGTTATTAGAAACTGGAGGAAGGGGAAACCTTACGTGCTGGCAGGAAATCTGTCATCTGCAGAAATGTGGAAACTAAGAAACATGTGTAATGAACTCAGTGATAAAGAAGGATATTGAGAGTGTCATCTGGCTTTTTCTTGCCACCTATGATAAAATGCAAAAGGAGAGAGATGACTAAAGCACAAACTATTACATAGAAAGGAGTCAGGACCTGCTGGGCTCACAAACAAAACTGTTTCTCATTCTCAGACTCTCCAGATGGCAAAAAATTATCCAACTGAGAAAAGACCTGAAGCTTTTATTACCTGATTTCAAGACTTACTATAAAGCTACAGGAATCAAGACAGTGTGGTATTGGTGAAAGGACAGACACATAGATCAATGGAACAGAATAGCGAGCGCAGAAATAGACCCACTCATATATGGTCAATTGATTTTCAACCAAGGTGAAAAAGCAATTCAATAGAGAAAGGATAGCTTTTTCAACAAATAGTGCTAGAACAAGTGGACATATTTATGCAAAAAAAAAAAAAAAAAAAGAGAGAGAGAGAGAGAGAGGAGAAACAGAGAGAGCCTCAGCCCATATCTAACTACCTATACAAAAATTAACTTGAAATGGATCATAGACTGAAATATAAAACCTAAAACTATAAAACTTCTAGGAGATGACACTGGAGAAAATTTTTGTGACTTGAATGAAGCAAGGACACAAAAACACAAACTGTGAAGAAAAGGCTGGTAAGTGGGACTTCATCAAAACTTAAAACTCCCAGCTCTTTCAAAGACACCATTTGGAAAATGGAGCTTCCCAGGTGGCACAGTGGTAAAGAATCCACCTACCAATACAGAAAACACAAGAAATGCAGGTTTGATCCCCGGGTCGGGAAGATCCCCTGGAGAAAGAAATGGCAACCCACACCAGTTCTGGCCTGGAAAATTCCATTAACTGTCCCCTGGCAGGCTACAGTCCACAGAGTCGCAAAGAGTTGGACATGACTGAGCACACACAGCAGCAGCATATTAGGAAAATAAAAGCCAAGAAGCTACTACATACAGGGAGAAAATATTTGTAGAACACAAGTCTTAAGAAGGACTGGTATCTAGGAGAAGTAGATTTTTACAAAAAATTCTCAAAAGTCAATCTTAAAAAGAAATCAAATTTATTATAAAACAAACACCGGTTTAAAATGAGCAAAAAACTATCTGTTCCTCACTGAATTGTCTTTGCCTCTTTGAAAAAACTAGTAGTCCATTATATATGTGGGTCTATTTCTAGACTCTATTTGCTTTTCATTGATCTATTTTGCTTATCTTTGTACCAATACCACACTGTTCTGAAAACCGTTTTGTTGTTGTTTAGTCACTAACTTCAGAGAAGGCAATGGCACCCCACTCCAGTACTCTTGCCTGGAAAATCCCATGGATGGAGGAGCCTGGTAGGCTGCAGTCCATGGGGTCGCGAAGAGTCAGACACGACTGAGAGACTTCACTTTCACTTTTCACTTTCATGCACTGGAGAAGGAAAAGGCAACCCACTCCAGTGTTCTTGTCTGGAGAATCCCAGGGACAGAGGAACCTCTTGGGCTGCCGTCTCTGGGGCTGCACAGAGTCAGACACGACTGAAGCGACTTAGCAGCAGCAGCAGTCACTAAGTTGTTTTCGGCTCTTTTTCAACTCCATGGACTGTAGCCCACCAGCCTCCTCTGTCCATGAGATTTTCCAGGCAAGAACACTGGAGTGAGTTGCCATTTTCTTCTCCAGGGGATCTTTCGACCAGGGAATCAGACTCTTGGCTCTTGCTGCATCTCCTGCATTGTACGCAGATTCTTTACCACTGAGTCACTGGAGAAGCCCCCTGAAAACTATAATTTTATAATAACTCTTAAAATCAGGTAGTGTTACTTCTCCCACTTTGTTATTTTTCAATGTTGTTTTGCCTTATCCAGGTCCTTTGCATTTCCATATAAATTTTAGAATCAGCTTCTCAATTTTTGCAAAAAGTCTGCTGGAATGTTAACCCGGATTGCATTAAACCTGTAATTTCAATTTGAATAAAACTGATATCTCAACAATATTGAGCCATCTGACCCATGAATAAGCTCTTTCTCCATTTATTTAGATTTTGTTTAATTTCTCTCAGTAGTGTTTTTAGATTTCCAGTTTACAATTCTTATACATCTTTTGCCAGATTTATCCCTAAACATTTATTATTTTTAATGCTATTATAAATGGAATTTTTTAAAGCCCAATTTCTAATTGTTCATTTCCTGCATATAGAAATGCAATTGATCTTTGTATAATCATCTTGTATGTTTCAAACTTTCTAAACTGATTTACTAGTTCTAGTAGCTTTTTTGGAGATTCCATCAGATTTCTCTACACAGATGATCATGTTATCTGTAAACTTTAATTCTTCTTTCCCAATATAATGTTCTCTATTTCTTTTCCTTGTCTTATCAAAGCAGCTATAACCTCCAGTACAATACTGAACAGAAACCGTGAGAGCAGACATTCTATACCTTTCCCCACATAAACATTAACTCAAAATGGTTCACAGACCTAAATATAAAACTAAAAAAATTTCCTGAAAAATAAGAAAATTTTGTGAGCTTTGGATTAAGCAAATATTACTTAGAGATAATACCAAAAGCATAAGCCATTTTAAAAAGTGGTAAATTGTACTTTATCAAAATTCAAAACTTCTACTCTGAATAATACTGTTAGGAGAATGAAAACACAAGCTATAGACTGGGAGAAAATATCTACAAGTCACATTATCTGATAAACAGCTTGTATTTGCAATACATAAAGAGCTCTCAAAACTAAATAATAAGAAAATTAACAAGTCAATTTTTAAATAGGCAAAAGATACGAACATACATTTCACCAAAAGAGATAAACAGATGGAAAATAAGCATGTGAGCAGATACTCAGCATCACTAGTTGTTATGAAAATGCAAATTAAAACCACAGTGAGGCCCCACTATATACCTATTAGAATGACTAAATGAAAAAGACTGAATGTACTGGATTGAACAGTGCTCCTCAAAAATTCACGCCCACTGAAACCTCAGAACATGACCTTATCTGGGAAGAAAGAAAGAGAGGAAGAGGGAAAGGAAAGGAAAAGAAAGAAAACAGACAGAAGATCTCAGATCAAACCCAAGTGGGACTATAAGTTCCTTTGGTTCAGTTCAGTTCAGTAGCTCAGTCATGTCCAATTCTTTGCAACTCCAAGGACTGCAGCACATGAACAGGCCAGGCTTCCCAGTCCATCACCAACTCCTGGAGCTTGCTCAAACTCATGTCCATTGAGTCGGTGATGCCATTCAACCATCTCATCCTCTGTCGTCACCTTCTCCTGCCTTCAATCTTTCCCAGCATCAGGGTCTTTTCAATAAGTCAATTCTTCACATCAGGTGGCCGAAGTATTGGAGCTTCAGCTTCAGCATCAGTCCTTCCAGTGAATACTCAGGACTGATTTCCTTTAGGATTGATGGGTTTGATCTTGCAGTCCAAGGGACTCTCTGGAGTCTTCTTCAACACCACAGTTCAAAAGCATCAACCTTTCAGCACTCAGCTTTATGGTGCAGCTCTCACATCCATACATGACTACTGGAAAAACCATAGGTTTGACTATACAGACCTTTGTCGGCAAAGTAATGTCTATGCTTTTTAATACCCTGTCTAGGCTTGTCATTGCTTTTTTAAAAAAATTATTTTAATTGGAGGCTAATTACTTTATAATATCGTAGTGGTTTTTGCCATACATTGACATGAATCTGCCACTGGTGTACTTATCTTCCCCATCCTGAACCCCCCTCCCACCTCCTTCCCCATCCCATCCCTCAGGGTCATCCCAGTGCACCAGCCTCGAGCACCCTGTCTCATGCATGGAATCTGGACTGGTGATCTATTTCACATATGGTAATATATATGTTTCAACGCTATTCTCTCAAATCGTCCCACCCTTGCCTTCTCCCACAGAGTCCAAAAGTCTGTTCTTTACATCTGTGTCTCTTTTGCTGTCTTGCATATAGGGTCATTGTTACCATCTTTCTAAATTCCATATATATGTGTTAATATACTGTATTGGTGTTTTTCTTTCTGACTTACTTCACTCTATATAATAGGCTCCAGTTTCACCTACCTCATTAGAACTGATTCAAATGCATTCTTTTTAATAGCTGCATAGTATTCCATTGTTTATATTCCATTGTGTCCATTCATCTACCGATGGACATCTAGGTTGCTTCCATGTCCTAACTATTGTAAACAGTGCTACAATGAACACTGGGGTACACATACCTCATTCAATTCTGGTTTCCTCAGTGTGTATGCCCAGCAGTGGGATTGGTGGGTCATATGGCAGTTCTATTTTCAGTTTTTTAAGGAATCTCCATACTGTTCTCTAAAGTGGCTGTACTAGTTTGCATTCCCACCAATAGTGTAAGAGGATTCCCTTTTCTCCACACCCTCTCCAGCATTTATTGTTTGCAGACTTTTTGATAGCAGCCATTCTGACCAATGTGAGATGGTACTTCATTGTGATTTTGATTTTCATTTCTCTGATAATGAGTGATGNGTTGTTTTTTTTTTTTTTTAATAAATTGTGCTGGTGGAAGCAGTGTGAGCTAAGACTATAAGGAACAGAGACAGTGCAGAATGAAATGAAGCTTTTGAGTCCCTAGACCTCTGTTGGTAGGAAGCAAGCTGAGAAAACCACTCAGCTGTATTTTATGGGGGAAAAGGACACACAGAATCATATCCAGGGAGCAATATTGGGTCCTAATCATGAAACTGGCAAAATTTACCAACATTTGCCCAGCTGGATTCAGAATACCTGTGGACCAANCAGTGCAGAATGAAATGAAGCTTTTGAGTCCCTAGACCTCTGTTGGTAGGAAGCAAGCTGAGAAAACCACTCAGCTGTATTTTATGGGGGAAAAGGACACACAGAATCATATCCAGGGAGCAATATTGGGTCCTAATCATGAAACTGGCAAAATTTACCAACATTTGCCCAGCTGGATTCAGAATACCTGTGGACCAATGATTGCTTTATATCTCCCATTGTCTCCCTCTTTGAATAGGAGAATTTCTATCAATTATCCTATGCCCACACTCCCACCAGATGTTGGATATGGGAGGCAGACAACTTGTTCTTTAGTTTACAGGTCTTCAAGTCAAGTGGAAAGGTCTTCAAGGAGCTCTATCCACCTCACTGTATCCAAGGAGCCTCATCTGTACCTGGACCTGGGTCATGGTATTGAGCCTGATCCTGTAATGGCATAAAACTTTGGGAGGTCTTGGGAGGGTAAATCTTGCATGCAGGAGGGAAACAAATTGTTGTGGCCAGAGAGCAGACTTGGACTACCGTATTTTTTTTTAATGGCAGCAACAACACATTCCCTAGTTCATATGCTCTTCTGGAACTTTCCAATGCATCCATCAAGAGGTGGAATCTAGAGACTTCCTTGGTGGTCCAGTAGCTAAGACTCTGCTCTAATGCAGGGGGCTTAGGTTTGATCCCTGGTTAGAGAACTAGATCCCACATGCCACACTGAAAGATTCTGCATGCCACAATGAAGACTGAAGATCCCAAGTGCCGCAACTAACATCCAACAGAGACAAATAAACAATTAAAAAAAAAGAAGAAGAAAGAAAGAGGCCACCATTTGTCAGTGGTCTCAAAATACATATATTTTTAAAGGTGGAATCTATATTCAATCCCCCAGAACTCAGGTTGGGCTTCATGACTGCCCAAACCAATGGGAGTACAGGAAAAATGACACTGTGTTGTTTCTGAGGATAAGCCATAAAAATACCATACATTTCTACCTTGATTTCTTGGGATGCTCACTCCTGATATCCAGCTACCATGCTGTGAGGAAGCCCAAGCAGCCTTTGAAGGGGTTCACATGAAAAGGAACCAAAATTCTCACTCCACTGTCCTGGCTGAGATCCTAGAGCCAACAGCACCAAAACACTCATACGAGTGTATCGTCTAGAAGTGGATCCTCCCATCTCCACTGAGCTGCCTCAGCTGAAGCCCCACGAAGCAGAGACAAGCTGAGTCCTATCCAGAGCAGAGACAAGCTGAGTCCTGTCCAGAACAGAGACAAGCTGAGTCCTGTCCAGAACAGAGACAAGCTGAGTCCTGTCCAAATTGCTGATTGATGAGCAAAATAAATGATTATTGTTTTCTCAAGCCACCAAGTTATGGGTACTTTGTTACACAGTAACAAACTTTGTCTGGAGCAAAGAGGTTAGCCAAGAAAATATGAAGCATGAATACAGACATTACTTCAGCCAACTATGCTCTGCCATGGTCTTATGTCAAGTGCATGGAGAATCTCTTGCTTTTTCAGTAGGAGTTCTCTGTCTCCACAACCTTTCTTTTATTGCTTTGGCTTTAGGCTTCTTTATGTACTATTTTGAAATACTTCTAGGTAAGGTCTCAAAAGTTGGCTTAAAGCTCAAATTCAGAAAACGAAGATCATGGCATCCAGTCCCATCACTTCATGGGAAATAGATGGGGAAACAGTGGAAACAGTGTCAGACTTAATTTTTCTGGGCTCCAAAATCACTGCAGATGGTGACTGCAGCCGTGAAATTAAAAGACGCTTACTCCTTGGAAGAAAAGTTATGACCAACCTAGATAGCA
>SJYA01002329.1:1032298-1064017 GCA_006410615.1 Neotragus moschatus
AAAAAAAAAAAGCCAATGTCAAACAATGAGGAATTATTCCAAATTAAGTAAAAATCGAATGCAATATATGACCCAGAATTTTTTTGCTATAGCAGACACTATTGGAACAACTGAAAAAATCTGAATATGATCTGTATAGTAGACAGTACTTTTGCATCAATGCTAATTTCCTTATTTTAATCATTGTCCTATGGTTATATAAAAGAATGTTCTTATTTTTAGGATATATGTGCTGAAGTATTTAAGGATAATGGAACATCACGGCTGAAAGTCTCAAAGAGAAAATGATAATAAAATGTTAATGTTTGGGGAATCTGGGTAAAGGATATGTAGCAATTCTTTATTTAGTTATTGAAACAAAAGTCTGAAAATATGTCAAAATAAAGAATTTTAATTTTAAACATAAAAAAGAGAAAGACTGAGAGAGGAATACTTTAAGATGCATAACTTCTGCAAGTGAAAAAAAAGTCATAAAGTTAAAAGGCAAAGTTAATAGTTAAGGACATTCCCTTCTGGGTGTATATACAAAATAACTGAAAGTAGGGACTCAGACACATTTGTATACCATGTTCGCAGCAGCATTACTCACAATAGCCACAAGGTGAAAACAACTCAAGTATTCATTGATGGATGAGTGGATAANTAAAGTTAAAAGGCAAAGTTAATAGTTAAGGACATTCCCTTCTGGGTGTATATACAAAATAACTGAAAGTAGGGACTCAGACACATTTGTATACCATGTTCGCAGCAGCATTACTCACAATAGCCACAAGGTGAAAACAACTCAAGTATTCATTGATGGATGAGTGGATAAACGAAATGTGGTATATGCACATGATCAAATATTATCCAGTCTTAAAAAGGAGGCCCTGACACATGCCACAAGAAGAATGAACCTTGACATTATGCCAAGTGAAATAATCCTGTCAATAAAAGGACAGATATGGTATGATTCCACTCATGTGAGGGTCCTAGAGTAGCCAGATTCAGAGACGCAAAGAACAGAAGTTACCAGAGGCTGGGGCAGTAGGGAAAGTGGGAGTTAGTGTTTGACAGGCATAGAGTTTCAATTTGGAATGATGGAAAGGTTCTGGAGATGGATGGAGATGGTCACTGCATAACGTAATGCCACTGAACTATACACTTAAAATGGTTAAAATGGTACATTTTATGTAATGCGTATTTTACCACAATAAAGAGTGAAATAAAATAACAAAGACCATTAGAAAACTGGGAAAATATCTGTAATATATTTGCAAACATAACTGCAGTGAATTGTCAGTTCTTTTTAGCATGGGAAAATGATCGGAACATGCAATGCCAAATAAGAAGAAGGATGAAGAAGAGGAGAAATACAAAATGGCCAAACAGCACTTTGGAAATATATTCAATCTCTCAAGTAAGCGGTTTTAGTGAGTACATGGGATAATATCATATACAGCTGGTGAGTGTGTAAATGAGCATTTTTCTGGGAGGCAATTTGGTTCTATGCATCATATCTTTTTAAAAAGTACCCTACAATTGCACTACTGGGAATTAATTCTAAAGAAGTAGTCAGATAAGATACAAGGATAGCAATACAGAATGGCTTATATACAGACAAAAATTTGAATTAACATAGAGATCCAGGAAGAGGGGGGTTGTAAATGAATGCTGGTACATCCATGGACTACAGTGCAACCTTTAAAGACGATGACATTCTGCTATATTTATTGACATGCAGAGGTGTTCATGACATATTTTAAGTGTAAAAAAATGCAGAATAAGAAGCAATATGTTTAGTGTGGGGGCGAGGGGTGCATGTGTCTGAATACATTAGAAGCCGAGAAGAAATGTTAGCCTTGCTCATTTCTGGCTGGGGGAACTCCAGATACTTTCTTCTTCTTTGTACTTTTCTGCATTTTCTAACTTTTTTTTTTTTTTTTTTTTTTTTTTGGCTATGAGCATATATTACTTCTATCAGAAAATTTTAGAAAGACCTTTTTTTCACAACTACAGAAAAGCACAGATGTGGTCCTGGCTGGAAACCAAAGATGCTGTTATGAATCCCACTGCTGTTCTCATCTGGGGATCTCAAAACACATCACAAAACATCTGCTGAGGTCTTGGCAGACCCTGAAGATGTCTTGGTCAAAGTTGCCCTGCCTGGGAGTCTCCTGGAGGGTAGTCCCGGATCCCTGTCCTTCCACAGAGCCTGCTCATGGACATTCCTGAGGTCCTTCATGACCTGGAGCAAGTGAGCAAAGTTCCAGGATCTCATTCGCAGCCCCTTCCGTTGCTTTCCAGGGTGTTGGGCTCCCACTGGAGCACCTGCTTCACCGCTTTCCCCTCAAGCTGATGCCTCAAGCTGATGACACACCACAGCTCTGAGGAGAGATGGTCACATTGTGGCCCCTAAATGCCAATTTTCTCTTGGATACTGGACTGCTGGGCCCTGGTAAAGCTGGGCGCCCCCATCCTGGACATCTGGGGTATCTCATCAAGGGTGCCACAGGAGGAGCTTGGCTCAGGGACCCAGAAAATGTGGTGCATCCCAGAGCAGGTTCTTATTTGCCACGTGTGGGTTATGAGTTATGCAACCTGGCTGGTGCCCTTTTCCTTCAATTTCTTTGCCTGTAAAATGGGTACACTGGACTTCTCTCTAGCTTTGCATAGAGATGAAATAGCAACAACGATAGAAATAATACAGTTAAAGATTATTGTAGCTACTACTTTCCAAGACCCTACTATGTACCCAGCCCTGTGCAATACACTTACAGATTTTGAACAGCTCATCTTCACAATGTCATGAGATGGAGTCTGTAACTGTACCCACTTGACAGATGAGGAATCTAAGGCCCTAAGAGGTTAAGTGAGTGGCCATTATCTCGCAGCTAGGAGGCAGTACAGTGTAGGCTGGAGCTTTAGCTGCCTGTCTCCTGATTCCATGCTGGGACTGCATTCTACTCTGCCCTTTCTCTCCCCACCTCTGGTTTGTTTCTTCCTTTTGTTCCTCCTTCCTGACTGAGTAACCCTAAAGTGACGCACTGTCCTAGGCATGCAGAAGGTGCAGGGTGGGGGTGGGGTGGGGGGGTCTGTTGATATCTGTGTACCCTCCTGCCCTCACGGAGGCTGCAGACTAGAGCCTGCAGACAATGAAGCCTTCTATCCTTCATTGTTTATAAGAGCATAANGCTCATCTTCACAATGTCATGAGATGGAGTCTGTAACTGTACCCACTTGACAGATGAGGAATCTAAGGCTCTAAGAGGTTAAGTGAGTGGCCCTTATCTCGCAGCTAGGAGGCAGTACAGTGTAGGCTGAAGCTTTAGCTGCCTGTCTCCTGATTCCATGCTGGGACTGCATTCTACTCTGCCCTTTCTCTCCCCACCTTTGGTTTGTTTCTTCCTTTTGTTCCTCCTTCCTGACTGAGCAACCCTAAAGTAACGCACTGTCCTAGGCATGCAGAAGGTGCAGGGTGGGGGTGGGGTGGGGGTCTGTTGATATCTGTGTACCCTCTTGCCTTCACGGAGGCTGCAGACTAGAGCCTGCAGACAATGAAGCCTTCTATCCTTCATTGTTTATAAGAGCATAACAATGGGCTGTCCATCCACATGGGACCACATAAACAACTCATATGACTTTTGCACAGTGGAAATCTCTGCAGCCATTGCCAAGGANGGGGGTCTGTTGATATCTGTGTACCCTCTTGCCTTCACGGAGGCTGCAGACTAGAGCCTGCAGACAATGAAGCCTTCTATCCTTCATTGTTTATAAGAGCATAACAATGGGCTGTCCATCCACATGGGACCACATAAACAACTCATATGACTTTTGCACAGTGGAAATCTCTGCAGCCATTGCCAAGGACAAAGTAGTCGCTCAGAGAACAATATCTAAAATACGGTGTTAAGTGGAATAAGCAAGAATAGAAAGAAAGATTTTAAGTGAGCCCATTTGATTTCATTGATTGATTGTTATGACAGTATTCTTTCTAGTGAGGTAAAATTCACACAACATAATATTAACCATTTTAAAGGGAAAAATTTAGTAGCATTTAGCACACTCATAACGTTGTGCGACCACTGCCTCTACCTACTTCCCAAACATTTTCATCACCCCAAAAGGAAACCTTGTTCCCATTAAATAGTCACTCTCTTTGCCTCCTCCTCCAACTCCTGGAAACCACTAACGTGCTTTCTGTTTCTTTGGGTTAATGTATTCTGGATATTTCATAGAAAAGGAATCATACAATCTGTGGCCTGTTGTGTCTGGCTTCTTTCACTTCATGTAATGTTTTCAAGGTTTGTTCATGTCATAGCAGGTATCAAAACTTTATTCTTTTTTACAGCTGAATAATATTCCACTGTCTGGGTAGGGCTGTTTGCTCATATATCAGATGAGAGACGTGTGTTTTTTTCCCACCTTTTGGCAACTGTGAATAATGCTGCTATGAATGTTTGTGTATAAGATTTTCTTTGAGTCCCTGTTTTCAATTTCTTTGGGTATACATCTAGGAGTGGAGTTGCTGGGTCACAGAGAAATTCTATATTTAATTTTTTGAGCAACTGCCAAACTCGGAGAAGGCAATGGCACCCCACTCCAGTACTCTTGCCTGGAAAATTCCATGGACGGAGGAGCCTGGTAGGCTGCTGTCCATGGGGCTGCTAAGAGTCGGACATGACTGAGTGACTTCAGTTTCATTTTTCACTTTCGTGCATTGGAGAAGGAAATGGCAACCCATTCCAGTGTTCTTGCCTGGAGAATCCCAGGGACCAGGGAGCCTGGTGGGCTGCCGTCTATGGGGTCACACAGAGTCGGACACGACTGAAGCGACTTAGCAGCAGCAGCAGCAGCAGCAACCAAACTATTTTCCACAGTGACTATACCATTCTACATTCCCACCAGCAATGTGCAAGGGTTTCCACTTCTCCATATTCTTGCCAGTACTTTTATTTTCTGCTTTTTCTTTATAGCTATTCTTATGAGTATAAGGCAGTATCATTTCCCTATTGACTAACGACACTGAATATCTTTCCATGTGATTGTTGGCTGTTTATATACCTTCTTTGGAGAAATGTCTATTCAAGTCTTTTGACCATTTTTCAATTGGGTTATTTGTCATTTTGTTGTTGAGAATTCTCAACATTTTGTCATTTTGTTGTTGCAAGAATTCTCCATTTGGGTTTTAAGGACATGCCTGTCTATGTATGTCCCTTCACTCAAAGCATTCATAAATGTTTATCAAGCACCTACTAAAGGTCAGTCACTGTAAAGTAGTAGACAAAACAGTTAAAGATGCTTGCTTAGGGACTTCCTTGGTGTCCAGAGGTTAAGAATCCACCTTCTAATGCCTGAGACGCAGGTTCAATCCCTAGTCAGGGAACTAAGATCCCACATGCTGCAGGGCAACTAAGCCTAGGTGGAGCAGCTAGGGAGAATCTTTGCGCTTTAATTAAGACCCACTGTGGCTATAAATAAATAAATAAATTTTGTTTTTAAAGATGCTTGCTTATAAGGAGCTTCTGGTCTAAAACGGAAAACAGAAAAAAGGAAGCAAATAAATAAAACAAGATCTATTCAAATTGTGGTAAGTGCTAAGGATAAAGTAAAGCGGTGTGATGGAATAGACTGGGAGAAGAATTTCTGTACTCAGTGTGGCCAGGGAGGCCTCTCTCTCAGGAGGGGACATTTGAGTTGAGACAGGGAGAGAACAAAGAGCCAAGATGTGGGATAAGAGCTCAGGCAATGAGAAGAGTCGGTGCAAAGGCCCTGAGGCCAAATGAGTTTGCCATATTTGAAGAACAGCAGCAGGAAGGCCAGTGTGGCTGGAGCAGAGTGAGCATGGGGAAGAAAGATGTGTCAATAAAATCAGAGTTGTGGATGGGGGCTGGAGCACTTCTTAAATGTAGACAAAAGCTGGACACATAAAATAGATTGGGGCAACTTCTGTGGTGGTGTGGACCTTCCCTTTCTACAGTACAGATTCCTCTTGTGTTGTTTTTATTAAAATCAAATATTGCTTTTGTGAGAAATATTATTATAAAGAGCAACGCATGCCCAATACAGAAAATTTTAATATAGAATCACATAAAGAAGAAAATTAAAATAAAAACTACCCAGATGGCCAGCCCCTAGAGATAAGCCCTCTGGTAGGGATTTTATTTCTCCTCAGAAAAGGCAATTTCATATCAAAGAGCATGTCTTCCAGGCTCTGCAAGTTGCCCTGGAGCCCTCGGAAAGGCCCTCTTAAGAAACAACAAGACCTCACATATAAAAGCTTTCAAAGTGTGTACAGTCTTCAGTCCAGCGTTTCCACTTGTAGAAGCACATCTTAATGACATAATTGGATGATTGGACAATGTAAAAATATTACAAGAATGGTGACTATGTCACTATTTATAACTGAGAGAAACGGAAAACAGTCTAAATGTCCATTAAAAGGGGAAATGGTTGAATAAAATATGGAACATCCATACAGTGGGACATTCAACAGCTGTTACAATAATGAATCAATATTTATTGACAAGGAATGGTCTTCTGGTTGTATCATAAAGCCAATAAATGATTATGAAACTTTATGTATGGAAAAGTTAAAATAAAAACTACCCAGATGGCCAGCCCCTAGGGATTTTATTTATATATAGGGTATATACCTATATATGTATTTATACATTCCCTGGTGGCTCAGATGGTAAAGAATCTGCCTGCAATGCAGGAGACCCAGGTTTGATTCCTGGGTTGGGAAGAAGCCCTGGAGAAGGGACTGGCAACCCACTCCAGTATTCTTGCCTGAAGAATTCCATGGACAGAGGAGTCTGGTGAGCTACAGTCCATGGGGTCACAGAGAGTCNGATGGTAAAGAATCTGCCTGCAATGCAGGAGACCCAGGTTTGATTCCTGGGTTGGGAAGAAGCCCTGGAGAAGGGACTGGCAACCCACTCCAGTATTCTTGCCTGAAGAATTCCATGGACAGAGGAGTCTGGTGAGCTACAGTCCATGGGGTCACAGAGAGTCAGAAACAACTGGGTGACTAATGTTTTCACTGTATGCTTAAAAGTAGACCACAAAAATATACACCAACATGTTAAATTATTTCTGAGTAAAGAAATTACAAATGATATTTTTCATTATCTAATTTTTCCACAGTAAGTGAATATTACTTTTACTTTCAAAACTAAATAATGTCCTAGCTTGATCCCACCTCAGGGCCTTGCCCTGACAGGTCCCTCTGTCTAGAATATTCTTCTCCAGGCATCCTCCATTTCCTCAAGTCTTTGCTGAGATGTCATTTTCTCGAGGAGCCTTCCAGACCATCTTAACTTGCCCCCATACACCACTCTCTCTTGCCTCTTGACTTGCTCTATTTCCCTTTTATTTCATAGAACTTATCAACTTCTAACCGAACTTGTAATTTGCTTATTTATTACACTTATCGTATATGAACTCTCATCCCCCACCCTCAGCCAACAGGTCAGCTCCAGGAGGTAAAAACTTTTTGGCCTATTTTTTCCACTTGTTGATTCCCAGAGCCTCGAAAAGATTCCCAAGCTTGGAGCAGAGTAAAGTGAAAGTGAAGTCGCTCAGTCGAGTCCGACTCTTTGCGACCCCATGGACTATAGTCTATCAGGGTCCTTAGTCCATGGGATTCTCCAAACAAGAATACTAGAGTGGGTTGCCCTTTCCTTCTCCAGGGGATCTCCCCAACCCAGGGATCAAACCCGGGTCTCCCGCATTGCAGGAGGACACTTTACCATCTGAGCCACCAGGGAAGCCCCATTAGAGCACCGTGAAGTGAAGTCGCTCAGTCGTTTCCGACTCTTAGCGACCCCATGGACTGAAGCCCTCCAGGCTCCTCCATCCATGGGATTTTCCAGGCAAGGGTACTGGAGTGGGGTGCCATTGCCTTCTCCCAAGAGCAGCGTAGGAGCTCAATAAATACTTGAAGAATAAATGAAATATAAGCAAGCAAATGGTTTTCCTGCACGGATACTTTCCTCCTTGCCCTTCTGGTTTTCAGAAGTGGTATGGATGAGACATCTGGCAAGCCTACTGAAGGACTGGAGGGAGAAAAGATGTTCTCTTTCCACATTCCTGCTCCCCTCACTTGCCTGCTGGCAGAGGTAGCTGCGCTGAGCACTAACGTAGCACCGCCCCCTGCCGGGAAGTTTGAAGAACTGCAGAGCTCTGCTGTGACCCCAGACACGTTTGAAAAATGTTGAAACCTGGGAGTTTGAAAGAAACCAGGTAGAAAAGTTATGGGGTGAAGCCCCCATGTTTTCCTCTGGCAATCAGATAAGCCCGTGGAGGCCCTTTTTAGGCTGGAAGAGGGGTTTAGAAGAAAACGGGGTTCACTTTCACAGCAGTGGGGTCCTGAGGAGTCCTGACTCGGGCAGAGTTTCTCTCTCAGGGTGGAAGGATTGCTCCTGATGAGAAATTTGGCTCAGACTGACCTTAGTTGGCTGGCTTCCCTGGCGGCTCAGTGGTAAAGAATCAGTGCAGGAGACGCAGGTTCGAATCCTGGGTCAGGAAGATCCCCTGGAGAAGGAAATGGCAACCCNTAGATAAAGAGAGAAGGGAAGAAGGGTCCAGATAGATGCAAGACTCTTTGTCCTGAGAGAGTAAGCAATAATTTAAAAGAATGAGTAGACATAACTGGCTTTGAAAAGGTTCCCCTTGCTGCCATGTGGCAAGTCTGTGGAAGATCAAGGATAGGAAGCAGGGAGGCTATTGGAGTCATCCAGGTGAGTGGTCACAGGGATTTGATCAGGATGCTGTGCACACCTTGCAGCCCTGAGCTGAGGAAAGACAGAAGACTGGACATGAATTCACAGAAGAAGTTTTGAATTCTGGTTTCCATTTGGGGTTAGACATTCTAAATACTGAAGTAAGATTGTCTTTAGGATTAAATGACCATGGGACTGTCTTTTACCTAAAATGAGTAGAAAAGTCATGCACAGAAAACTCAACTTTTCATCCAAGGATGGGCATAGGTTACCCCAGAAAACAGGATTTAGGAAGACATTGGAAGGCAAAATCCAAGCTGTGTTCTGTTCAGTGTTATCTTAATCAAGCTGACCAGCACCCCATGAGATTGGTGTTCTTACCCACCCATTTCACAGATGCAAAAAGGGAGGTTCCACAAAGAAGAGCCACTTGCCCTCCAGGAGCCAGGCAGCAAGCAGAAGAAGTGGCATTCTTCCCTCTTGACTCCAAGTGTCCCTCCTTCCCCACAGCCAGGCCAGGAGACGGCAGGAGGAAAGACAGAGGATCAGTGGACGTCAGCACTTCTAGGCATCTGTATGCTCTTCACTGGCAGGGAACCCATCTCTCCCAATGTTGTTACTGACGTTGTTTAGCTGCTAAGTCATGCCCAACTCTTTGTGACCACATGGACTATAGCCCAAAAGACTCCTCTGTCCATGCAATTTCCCAGGCAAGAATACTGGAGTGGGTTACCATTTCCTTCTCCAGGGGATCTTTCCGACCCAGGGATCAAACCTGTGTCTCCTGCATTGGCAGGCAGCTTTCTTACCACTGAGCCACCCGGAAAAGCTCCATCTCTCCTATCCTCCTAATAATTCTCAAGATCAGTGGTTCTAACCCTTGTATAATCTACCCACTCCCCCAACAGGAGAACTGGCTGCGTCTGGAGACATTCCTGGTTGTCACAGTCTGGGAAGGGGTTACTCCTAGCATCTACTGAGTGAACACCAGGAACACTGGTCAATGTCCCACCATGCACAGGACAGCCCCTACCCCATTAAAAAAAAAAAAAACAAAACTCCCTGGCCCCAAATACCGAAAGAGCTGAGGCTCAAGAATCCTGCTCCAGGATCAAAGCCCTGTGAATACCCATGGCTGTGCTGGAAAGGTGCAGGGGCCCCAGCCCTGCAGAGCCCTGTGAGCTGAAGACATGCTGAAAGGTCCTTCACCCGAGAACCCTGGGTCGGATGACTAATGAGCCAGGAGCTCAGCCTTTATACAGCTCCAGAGCAGGGCATAAGTGACAGGTTCGGCTGTCATGATGCCACAGTTTCAACAAAGGGGACTTGGACAGGCGGGCAGAGGAGTGTGGAAAGGCTGGTGGGGGAGGTCAGGGCAGCAGCTGTTGCTGGAATCTAGGCCTCACCGAAAGGAACAATGCCCCCAGAATGCCAGGCGTGCCATGGAGACAGCTGAGCCTGCGGGGCGAGCGGGCGTGGGCAACGGGCATCTGAAGGGCACCAGTAAAAATGGAATTGTCTGGGTGCCTTGGTCCCCCCACGCAGGCAAGGCAGATGACTGAGGGCTAAAAATACCAGGAGAGGAAAAGCCACCAGAGGCTTGTCTGGCTGCCTGGGACTGGGTCTGACCTCTAGGCTCCCTGGGGGTGGTGAGAGCTGGGACCTGGATCCCTTAGCCCCCAGACTGGATAGCAGAGTGAGGAAAACTGCAGTGGTGGAGTCTGGCATGTAGGCTTCAAATGTGCCAGGCACTAGCAGTGAGGCCCTGTGAGTGACTGCTCTTCTCTGAGCCTCAGTTTCCTCATCTGGAAAATGTGTCTAATACTAGTACTCTCCTCCCAGGGCTGTGAGAATGAAATAAGATGACAGTTAAAGCTCTTAGGTCAGTGTCTGTCACATGAGCTCTAGAAAAACAGGACAATAATGATTTGATTTCTCTGGGAACCTCAGTTTGGGGAGGTCATGGGACAGTGGCTGGGAGGTGGTTACGGTGGGCAGGCCTGCTTTCTCCAGGCCTTATTATCTACCCCCAAGAATCCAGCCCAGGCTTTAATGTCCCCTCCAGACCCCGCACTTCCCCCTCATGTGTGTCCTTCCTTCACCAGGAGGCTTCATTTCAGCAACACAAACATGTCCAAGTGTCACAGCTCACCTTCCCCCAGCACCTCTGCCTGAGGGTGAGGTGGGGGCTGGAGTAGGAAATGAGCTGGAAAGATAACCAGTAGTAACTCCTTTGCGCGTGTGTGTGTGCACGCGCGTGCACGCACACACACACAGCGGTACTCATGGTGCACATACTCTGGGCAAAGCCATTCACAGGAATTCTACGAGTTACCATGTGGATGGCACTTGGGACAGTACCTGGCACAGGGCAAGCACACACTATATGTTAGTTGCTATCCTTAGCATCTCAATGATCTCGTTTTACTTTTAAAACAATCTTCTAAGGTCAGCTCTATTGTTTCCTCCCATTTATAAGTAAGGAATCTGAGGTTCAGGGTAGTTACGTCACTTCCAGAGCCCTACAATAAAGGAAGTGAAGGAGCTGACCTGGAATCCAGCGTTCAATAATTGTACCACTCTAGTATGTCAGGGTCAAGTGGTAAAAGATCTTAACTACTGGACCAAAGAGGGGAGCATTCTTCCTCAGGTAGTAGGGAGCCATTGAAAGTCCTGAAACATGTAAAGTTCATCATCAGAGTTGGGTATGTCAGGAAGTACTGGAGTGGGGGTATATGGAAGGCATAGGTGAAAAGGCAAGAGAAGAGGGGCCTCAAACAAATCAGGATCTACTACCATATGCCAGACCTTGGACAAGATTTAGGAGAAATGATCTGCAAGACATGATAGGGGCAGAATAGATTTATTTGCCAGTGGGACAGAATCAAGAGGGCTGAAGATATTTGGTCTGGTCGTTAATAAGCAAAGAGTTTGGTTGAGGGAGAGAAAAGAAAATAAATTCATGCTTGAACATGTTATCTCTTTTATCCCTCTTTTTCCCCTCTCCCTGGACACAGCTGACCTCCAGTGCTCTGGAAAAAGAGCGGACAATTACTGAACACTTATTGTGAGCCCAGAGCATTCCAGCACTTTGCAAGTATGAGTTAACTCATTCAAACCTCACAAGAATGCTTGCAACACTTGGACATTAGGGTCTCTATTATCCCCGTCACAGATGAGGAAACTGAGGCTGCTTGACCAAGCTGCGCTCACTACACAGAGGGTGCCCCTTCACTGTAGCTGCCCCATCTCTGCTGGGCACAGAGTCTGTCTACCCAGGTCTGACTTTCTGGAGAAGCCAACTTCCCCACCTGGTGGCTCTCACTGACGCCTGGGGGCCCTGACACGGAGAGATAGGCTATCACTTGGTGACAGAGCCCATCACCCACCCGACTTTGGGCTGGCAGGGCCTGGTATGCCTTTGTTCTATTGGTGATGGCTGACTTCACCACCCTCCTTAAAGAGGTATTACACCCAAGACAAGGCGACCCGCTAGACCAGTTTGCTTTCAATGATAATATGGTAAGCACATATATGTCATTTTCCTGTACCAAGTTTTGTCCTAAATATTCACGTGCTTAACGCTTTAAATTTAACGCTCTCATTTACTGATATTAATGTACATATTTGTTTGATCCACTGAAGTTTTACAAAACAACCACAGAGAGAAGAGCTTCCTTTCCACCTTACGAGGAACATAAAGGCTTAGACTTGAATTCCAGGAACTAAAAAGGAAAAAGTACTTACAAAGAGGCTGAGTGAAAAAATACCCCTAGCCAGAGTTGGATTAAAACCTTTAAAAGACTCAAGAAGAGCAAAGACGCTAACTCCCACTACCTCATATGAAATGCAAGATAAAAACAGTATGCAACGGTCAGACCAGCGTAAAAACATCTCACGATGTTCTGATTTTCCCTGCGGTGACTATTTCAGTCCTTTTTAAAAAATATATCTAATCCTTTCCCCCAAAAAAGTTTGCGGGTTTTCCTTTGTTTTGTTCTTGGCTGCCCTGCTCAGCTGGTGCTCTGTGTATTAAGTGTGTCTGCTGGGTGACCTGGGTCTGCCTCCAGCCTCTCGCTCAGTCACAGACAGGTGGACAAGCATCTCATCCCCATGGGTGAGGAGAGGGTAGATAATGTTTCAAAAGGTTTGAAGGCACATCGTGGAGTAGAAAAGTCCAGGTGGCTGGTGTGTGTGTGTGAGTGTGTGTGTGTGTGGGTATGATGATATCATTCATGTGAAAAAGTATATTAGTATGTGCATGATATGATATTAATACAAAAAAGTACAAGTGTGTGTGCCAATGAGAGCGATTGAGAAAGGGAGAGGGGAAAATTGAGATGCAATCCTGAAATAGATCCTGGAACAGAAACAAGGGCAATGGTGGAAAAACCAGAGAAACCCAGATGGAGTCTGGAGCTGAGTCAATAGTAATGCACCAACGCCAGCTTCCTGGTTTCGACCAAAGTCCCAATGACAACGTAAGATGTTAACGTTAGGGGAAACTGAGTCAGTGGGACCTCTTCAACTTTTCTATAAATCCTAAAGTTAAAATTTTATTTCAAAAAAGTCTGGAAGGAACTTCCTGAAGTTCTAGAATAGCAGAACTAATCTCCGATTGTTGTGTTCTTTAGTCGCTAAATCGTATCTGTCTCTTTTCCCATGGACTGTACCCCACCAGGCTCCTCTGTTCATGGGATTTTCCAGGCAAAAATACTGGAGTGGGTTGCCATTTCCTACTCCAGGGGATCTTCTCGACCCGGGGAGCGAACTCGTGTCACCTGCATCAGCAGGCAGATTCTTTACAGGGAAGCCCAATCTCTGGTGCTGCTGCTAAGTCGCTTCAGTCGTGTCCAACTCTGTGCGATCCCATAGACAGCAGCCTACCAGGCTCCGCCCTCCCTGGGATTCACCAGGCAAGAACACTGGAGTGGGTTGCCATTTCCTTCTCCAATGCATGAAAGTGAAAAGTGAAAGTGAAGTCGCTCAGTCATGTCTGACTCTTTGCGACCCCATGGAGTGCAGCCTACCAGGCCCCTCCATCCATGGGACCTTCCAGGCAAGAATACTGGAGTGGGTTGCCATTGCCTTCTCCGTTCTAGAGGTTAAAAAAAAAAAGTTGTTTTTGAGGAATGTTGACTGGGACAGGGCTCTGGGAGTGGGATGTTTTGGGGCTTGACCTGGGTGATGGTGATGTGGTGTGCACATACAAAAAACTCACCTCACTGGGTACTGAAGAGGTGTGCACCTTTTTTACAGGTGTATCTTGATTTTTAAAAAGCAAAGGATTAAAAATATAGTCTAAAAAACTCTACATCAAGCCACACACACTGGTCTCCTCTGGGGAGGATTTGGCTGGAGTAACGGAAAGGAAGATTTTTTTTTAGTCAAATATTTCTGTAGCATTTCAAACTGCTTGATAGCAAAAATGTATTCTTTCACATTGTACTAATTTAACTTTTTATAGACATGCACACAGAAAAGGGCACAGATCATACACTGCAGCTGGACAAATCTTCCCAAACATAACACATTTGTGTAACCAGCACCCAGATCAAGATACAGCACATTCCCAGTGCCCCAAAAGATCCCCAATTATTCACTGTTTACTTCAAATTTCAGTTTAATTAGGGATTCTATATATACATGCTAAGTTGCTTCAGTCGTGCCTGACTCTTTTATGGACAGTAGCCTGCCAGGCTGCTTGGTCCATTGGATTTTCCAAGCAAGAATACTGGAGTGGGTTGCCATTTCCTTCTTCACTATATATATGTATATGTGTGTGTGTGTGTGTGTGCGTGTATTGTTGTTTAGTTGCTAAGTTGTGTCCAACTCTTTTAAGACCTCATGGACCGAAGCCCGCCAGGTTCTTCTATCCATGAGATTTCCCCAGGCAAGACTACTGGAGTGGGTTGCCACTTCCTTCTCCAAGCGATCTTCCTGACCCAGGGATCAAACCTGTGTCTCCAGAACTGCAGGCGGATTCATTACCACTGAGCCATAAGGGAAGTCTTGTGTGTGTGTGTGTGTGTTTGTGCACGCGCGTGCATGCACGCACATTTTATTTATTTTTTGCTAAACCTGGTAACCCTAGAGGCCCCTACACTTACGAACTCCCACTGTTCTGACCCCTAACAGCAGGCATTCATTTTACCTGTTTACCCACACACTGTCTTGAAATTTAAAGTCTAAATGTTTACCTTAGAAAAATATCAGAAGCAGTGATCAGCAAAGTGGGAATCACAAGTTTGTGTCTCCTTTATCCATCTCCCCTCATTCCAAGCCCCTGAAAACAGTCAACCCAAACAAAGGTGTTGGATCCAAGTTCAAATAGGGAGTTTGACTCTAAGACACTCCATATCAAGGCTCCAAACGGTCAATGGAAAAGGACTGTCCTTTTCCATTTCCTTCAAGGATTTCCTCCACCAGGTCAGACCACATTTCCCAAGCCTGGGAAAAGGTAAAAAACTTTCTGGCCCCAAGTCGGGTCTAACATCTAAGTGCCCCAAAGACAAACAATCACAGTGGCTAACGTTTATCAAGGGCTCAAAACACTCTATCCTATTTGACCTTCATGACAGCCTTATGAGGCAATGTTATTATAACCTCCATTTTACAGATGCAGAAACTGAGATTTAGAGAGGAGAAAAAAAAAAAAAAAACCCTGCCTGAAATAATACAGCTGGCCTGAACTCAAACCTTGGCTTATTGGATTCCAAAACCCTGCACAATCCCACAAGGCCATCTCGAGAAGAATCAAAAGCAATACTCCTCCTGTCCTCAGTCTGGCAGATGACCGATTCCTGGGACCTAGGGTCTGTGGTCTGCAGTTCCCTGTTTTCTAGCTCCTTGCTGCCAGCATTGCCAAAGAAAAGTCTGATACCAATTATATTTTTTCCACAGGAGCTATATTCTTTCTGCCTAGAAATATGTCCGATTTTCTCTTAACCCTGGAAGTCTGTGAATTTTGCCAAGATATACCTTGGTGTGTGTTTTTTTTCCTCAAGCATCCAGCATGGAGGAGCTTGGGAGTCCTTTCACCTGGAAGATTTCATTCTCTCCTCGGCTGAAGACAATTTTCTTGTGTGAGCTCAGTCACGTCTGACTCTTTGCAACCCCATGGACTGTAGCCCACCAGTGTCCACTCTCCAGGCTCCTCTGTCCATGCAATTTTCCAAGCAAGAATACTGGAGTAGGTTGCCATTTCCTACTCCAAATTTTCTTGAAGTATTTATTTTCGGCCCCTCATTCTGGAAGGTGTATCATTTGCTTCTCTTTATTTCCCTCCAAGGTACTCTCTGCAGGTCATCCTCCAGACCACTGTATGGACTGCAATGACCCTCCTTGTTGACAAGTCATCTAGTTAAGTTTTTATTTCAGAAATCAGCTCTTAAAGCTCCAGGAAGTCATTTTTGGATTTCACTGGCATTTCTGTATGTTTGTTTGTTTCAGTTTTTATGTAGTAAGCCAATACATGGGTTTTAAAAAATAATCAAATTAACACACTGCTTCATTTTCAAAACAGAAGACTATTATGCCAGTGGGAGACAGTTGGAGATAAATTCCTACTTTTCTCAAATTGAAGCCTAGTATGTACATCTTTCTCTTTAACCAAACAAAGTTTTACTGACATACATCAAGCTCTAAGAACAGGACCCTGCACTGAGTGGGGCACCAATAAATATTTAAGTAATTCATGCCCTTTGAAATTGGGGTTGATATCATTCTTGCTTTAAAACAATGTACATCTATAAGCACTACTTATATTTTTTCCTCTCCTCACGTCTTCTTTTAAAATCGTCAATGGGTAATTTTTTAAATTACCATTCGATAAAATTGACCTTTTTTCATGTAGAGTTCCATGAATTTTAATATACTTAAGTTTTATTGTTGTAATTAATATTACTTAGCTGTTGCTGTTTCCTCCTGTGATCACGAAGATGTGGAGGACAGTATAAAACTCCTCGGAAATGTCCATGTCCCTATAACTTGTGAGTATGTTACCTTACATGTAAGGTCCCCTGACAAAGGGGACTTTGCGGAGGTGATAAAAAATCTGGAAGTGGGGAGATGATTCCCCCACCGAGACTATTGGATTATCCATGCTGGCCCAACATAATCACGCGGGTCCTCAGAAGATGGAAGGGAAGCAAGAGGATCAGAGAGGCTGAAGCCAAGAGCCTAGAGTGATGTGTCCACGAGCCAAGGAGTGTGGACAGGCCTTAGGAGCTGGAGAAGGCAAGGAACGGATTCTCCGCGAGACCCTCCAGAAAGAATGTTAGCCCTGCATTTTCAATTGATTTCTGACCTCTAGAACCATGAGATGAATAAATTGGTGCTCTCTTAAACCACCAAAATTTATGGTAATATTTTTATAGCTGCAATAAGAAACTAATCCACTAGGCTCGTTTTCTGACTGTTCTGCCCAATGTTGTTCTCTCTGGCTTCTGTTCAGGTGGGCAGTTATTTTTCTCTTTGGCTCCATGGAACTTAGGTCTGGTTGTTGGATAGGAATCCCACCAGCAGTGAAAAGCTCTCAGGCCTGGTGAAGCTGCATTCTCAGGCAAGATGCCTTAGCCGCACCAGCATCAAGCTTCAGCCCAGCCATGAAGCTCCCTCCCCTGATATACCCTTGAGGTTGGGGCTGAATCCTACCCCTGAACGCCTACACAGACCCAAACCCCAAGTCTTCTCAGACTGCCACTCCCAGGGCTCTAGGGACTCCCCAGTGCCAGTCCAGCTCATTGACAAGAGGGGATATTCGGTTCCCCAACAACAGAACCTAAGGTCTAACACAGCCTGTGGGCCAAAGTCCTGGTGGCCACATGGCACCATAACCTACTCAAGGTGCCATGTTCCCAGGATTTCCCTGACACACATAATCTCACTTAATCCTCTCAACAGGCTTATGAAGGTGTGTGTACTATTATGGTCTCCATTTCCCAGATGAGGAAACTGGGCCCTGAGAAACTTATCACCCTGACCAAGACCCTCCCGCCCAGTTGAATAAAATATGTTCTTAGAGGGTCCAGCCGTACAGATGCCCCTCTGGAAGGGCCTCAACCAGGGGCTCTCTACCCCTACCATGCATTCCGTACATCTACTGTGGCTGCAACAAACTTTTTGTTTACCCATTTATAGCCACTGACTGCTCACACAAGCGTTTTACTGGAAATCCACGGTGTGCCTATTAGCTCAGGAAACATTTGTTCTGGTGTTGTCAGAGAATCTTGGGCAGAAAAGCTCTTTTTGATCTGTCTGCATGCAGGTACATGTGCGTGTGAGTGTGCATAGATGTGTGTCATTATGTGCCTCTGTACGTAGATGTGTATAAGNTAGAATGTTTTACTATTATAATTAATACTCTTTGCTTGTATCTCTGGTTATTTCCTTGGGGTAAATTCCTAAAAGCGGAACTGTTGGATCAAAGGAACATTTTTTTTTTTTTACAAAAGGAACTAAAACCAAGTACAACCACTGGTCCATGCTGCCCTCCAGAAATCCTATGCTCATGCTGACTCCCATCAGCCCCAAGAGGAGAAGATGCCCTTCCTGCTACATCTCCATCAACACCGGGTGTTAACATCTCAAACATGATTTCTGCCAGTCAGAGAGATGTCTGAGAGTATCTGAGATTTTAATTTTTACCATCTTAATTGTTGACTGCTAGCTGGGTCTGAAACCCTATCCCAGGCTATGGTGATGGATCTTCGTAAGCAAACCTAAGTACCAATTATGTGAAATGAAACCACTGCTGCAGGCTTAGGATACACTGAATTAATTTTCCAGCCATCCTGATGGCTCACACTGAGTTATCCACTCTCTCACCTGGCCCTTCAGAGGAAAACACACTAAAGCTATGCCAGAGAGGCCACAGTATTTTATATGAAAGGAGAAACCACTGGGGGCTCCCAATGGGACATGAAGACTTGCCCCTTCTGTCCCCACCAGCATTCAGATCACAGGAACATCACGCCCCATGGGCTGCCAGGGAGAGAGGAATTCCTGGGATGAAATGTCATATCTGAACCTGAAATAGTTCTCTTCCCTGGAGAAGACTACATCCTCCCTTCTCCCTCCCTCTGTCCCAACTTCTGGAATGAGATCAGCTGCTGGGGGCATGACCTAGGGGTGCAAATACTTTCAGGAACCAGTTGTTAAAAGAACTCAAGAAACACAGATATGATACGTCATTGGTAAAATACCTGGGCATTCANCTGGAGAAGACTACATCCTCCCTTCTCCCTCCCTCTGTCCCAACTTCTGGAATGAGATCAGCTGCTGGGGGCATGACCTAGGGGTGCAAATACTTTCAGGAACCAGTTGTTAAAAGAACTCAAGAAACACAGATATGATACGTCATTGGTAAAATACCTGGGCATTCACAAAGCTCTTGGAGTCTCTCTCAGAGCCAGCTGGAAAAGATCACTGGCTCCATTTTACAGATAATGTGCGCTTGCAAGTTGGTGAGCAGACTCCAGTTTTTAACTCTTTTTTTTTTTCAACAACAGCTTGATAAAGTTATAATCCACATACCATGTATTCACCCTTTTAAAGTAAGCGTACAACTCAGTGGTTATTTAATACAGTCGCAGCATTTTGCAACCATCATCACTTATCTAATTTTAGAACATCTTCATCGCCCCCAAAAGAAACCTCATACCCATTAGCAGTCACTCCCGAGTCCCCCCTCCCCTCAGCCCCTCACAACCACTAGTCTATTTTCTGTCTCTAAGGATTTGCCTGTTCTGAATGC
This sequence comes from Neotragus moschatus, assembly GCA_006410615.1. Lineage (NCBI taxonomy): Eukaryota > Metazoa > Chordata > Mammalia > Artiodactyla > Bovidae > Neotragus > Neotragus moschatus. Next base: position 1,051,760 of record SJYA01002329.1, read on the forward strand.
TTCATAGAAATGGAATCGTGCCCTTTGTGGCCTTTTGTGTCTGGCTTCTTTCACTTAGTATCATGTTTCAGGGTTCATCCATGTTGTAGCATGTGTCAGAATTTCCTTTTTATCATTGAATGACATTCCATTGTGGGGAGAGACCACATTTGTTTATCCGCTTATCAGTTTGGAGCTATTGTGAACAGTGCTGATGTGGACGTTCACACCCAGGTGTTTGTATGGATACATGTTCTCATTTCTCTTGGGAATACACGGGAGCGTGAAATTGCTGGGTCCTGTAGTAACTCCAGATCTAACGCCTAATATCCCTTGATGCTCCTTGAAAACCCCAGAATCCCACTTCCCCCAGCCCTTGGCACAATCTCTGGGGCTCCTTCCCAAAATTTCTCTCAGGCTGACCAGACAATCACCTCCCTTTTGCAGGCCTTCACCATCATGGATCAAAACAGGGATGGCTTCATCGACAAGAATGACTTGAGGGACACCTTTGCTGCTCTTGGTATGTCACCCTGCACCACCACCCAACACCAGCTAGGAAGGTCTTCTTATCCCACTCCTGTGAGGGGCAGGAGGTGAGGCTATCAAAAAGGTCAAGAGCTTGTCATTTTGAAACAGCTCAACCAAGATAAATCTTAAAGGCAAATTTCAGAGGATAGGAAAGAAGCGTTTAGTCTTTGAGTGTCTTAACATATCTTTTTCTTTTAAAATCATTTTTATATGGTTTTGAATACAATGGCAGTTTACAATAGAAAACTGGGAAAATTCAGAAAAGTATAAAGGAGTAGACAATGTTGACCACTAGGGCGTATTCCACTGTTAACATCTGAGCCTCTAATTTTTTTCCTAGGCATCTCGTGTGCGTGCATGCTTAATAGTTAGACTCATTCTATTTTGGATTCAGCTTTTAAAATTCAACATCTCAGTAGGGTGATCATGAGTACCAGAACTGTTTCAAAATATGTGTCCAATCTGTCACCTCCTCCTCCATTCCATGGACCTCAGGTCCATGAACAGCTGGGCAGGCTTTGTACTGAGCAATTATACAGAGTACTATTCATATTTGTAGCCACTTAAAACATAAGTTATCTTAATAAGGGGTGGCTTTTTCTAATTTATACAAACGTACTATATGGGCTTGTGACAGTAGCTAGGACAGGTATATCAGAATCTCCAAGGCTGTGTGGGTTAGAGCAGCTATAATTTGAAAAGGTTCCCTCAAATTCTGATCTGTCTCTCCCACACCTCCAAGTGAGAAGGGCTAATTTTATAACATGAGGATTTCTTATTTGAGTAAAACATTAAAACATCTGTATAAAATGTTCCAGGTCCTGAAAGCACAGTTTTAAAAATAACTAAACCCTCTGTGAGTCGTTTCCAGTTGTCTGGTTATTATAAATAACACTTCTGAGAACATCTCACGTGAATCTCTGGTCCCGTCTACTGTGTCTCCGATTATTCCTAGACAAGATTCCTTGAAGTAGGATTACAAGGGCAAATGCCATGGCCCTGACAGCTGTTTCTGTCCCAGCTCAGAATCACTGAGTGTCTGTCTCCTGCTCTAGGGCGTGTGAACGTGAAAAATGAGGAAATTGATGAAATGCTCAAGGAGGCTCCAGGTCCCATTAACTTTACTGTGTTCCTACAGATGTTCGGGGAGAAACTTAAGGGTAAGTTCATCTGTTCATCTATGTCTGTATAGGTATATATCTGTGTATGTGTGTGTGTTGGTTTGTGCACTTGTGTCTGTCTTTATGTGCCTTCATCTTTGGGCATCAATTAAAAGCACTAGAACATACAGGAGTTGGCAGATGAAGGCAAGGCAACATAGGAGAGGGAGAGAATGAAAAGAGCAGTTAATAGTGCTCCAAGGTTGGCCTTCATCCAGACCTCACATGGAGCACTTCAAATGCATTATATGCACCCCCTTAGTCTAGGACGTAGCTTCTCTTATCCTCGTCTACAGAAGGGGAACTGAGACTCAGAGACGGAAAGTCACGTGCCTGAAGCTACACAGCTAACAAATGCTGGAGTCAGGATTCAAATCCCAGTCTTTCTAAGTCTAGATCCATCCCTGACCTTGGGTTTGCTCCAGAAATAACTAGATTCTCAGCCCACGCTTTCAAAACACCAAAGCTCGGTGCTCAGAAGTGGTGAGGTCTTTCCTTCCTTACCCAAGATTCTCAGCCACCCATGGCACATCAACCCTATTTTCTGTTTCAGGAGCAGACCCCGAGGAGACCATTCTCAACGCATTCAAAGTGTTTGACCCTGAAGGCAAAGGAGTGCTCAAGGCTGATTAGTGAGTGGGATGTGAGTGGTGGGAGGGGGCATGGGGGTTCCTTGCTTCTCCCCACAGCCCTCCCCACAAAGCCGAGGGCAATATCTGCTTTTCTCTCTCTGCAGTGTCAAGGAGATGCTGACCACGCAGGCGGAGAGGTTTTCCAAAGAGGAGGTAACAGGCCCCTTCAGACACCCTCTGTACCCCAGTTACTGGCCTCACCTTTCTAGGGACTCCCTCTCCAGACTCTCTTACATAAAGTACCCCTGACCCCACACTGAGAGAGAATCTGCTCTCGTTTACTGAGACCTTATCTCATTTCATTCCCTCAATTACCCTGTGAGGTAGTGACTAGCACTATGGTCATTTTACAGATGGCAAAACTGAGGCTCAGGGAGGCAAAGTCACTAGCCTGAAAGGACAACACTAATGGGAAATGCCGGGTCCTAGATCCAAACCTCTCTGACTCCAGGTTCTGCCTTCCTCGTAATACATTGAGACCTGGTGACGGCATCAATTTCCTGATGGACTGAAGGTGTCATGCAGGGTGACCATGTACTGTTGTGCAGGTTGTACACTGCGCAATCCTCCTGGATGCCCTTAATAATATATACTGCAGAGTATCTATTTGTTGCAAGTTTTTTCCAGCAGATGGCAGTAAAGTGTCTTGCTATAATTTTCTAAAAATCAGTACATACATAAGACTTTTTCTGGCAGGTGGCAGTAATGGGCCTGGAAGAAGGGGCACTATTGTTATCAATAATTCATCAAAGGCCCTGTATGAACAAGCAACTGTCTTGTCAACATTGCTAATTAATCTTAATAAATCTATTTAAAATAGTCCCTTGCAGCCTCTCAGGCCTGATTCCGTGAAGCTTCACATTTTACTAAAAATTTTATTTGAATTTCTTCCTTAAAATTCAAGCAGTTAAAAGAGCCTGCCTTTAAACTCCCACCATCTGTGACCTCGGACAAGCTCCTTAACCTCATTGTACCTCAATTTCTTCATCTGTAAAGTGGGGACAATAATAGAATCTACTTCATAGTACACATGACGATTAAATGAGTTCAAATGTATAAAGTGCTGATACATGAAAAAGGTAATATGTGTTAGCTATTATTAACCCCAAATTAAAAAAATAATAATTAGCCAATATTAATGGTAAAGAATCCTCCTGCCAATGCAGGAGATTCAAGTTTGATCCCTGAATCAGGAAATCCCTTGGAGAAGGAAATAGTAACCCACTCCAATATTCTTGCCTGGGAAATCCCATACACAGAGGAGGCTGGTGGGCTACATTCCATAGGGCTGTAAAAGAGTCAGACACAACTTAGCAACTAAAAAATTTTTTTAATGTAGAAATTACATATTTAAAAAAAATTAAATTTCCCTCATAGAATCAAATTCCTCAAAAAGTCTGACCTCCCTTGCCCATGTGACCACAATGGCTGGCCCTGAGGAGTTATAATCTCTGCAGATGGTCTATGTCTCCATTTAACCACAGTCCCCAACAGGCCCATCGTGCTCCCCTACATAACCTCCCCACCCCTTTACACACACAGTTGAGTTTGCAATCTCTGCTTTCCCCATTTCAGGCTGGGTACCTAGGAACATCCCTGCAGGATGGCCCTTGGGGTCAGCACCTGGGGAAGGAAGCAGGAGGGCAGGGAGGCAGATGCCCATGGCACCCCAGATCCTCCAGGCCCCAGCTGCCTCTCCACTTGGGCCGCCCTCCGCTCCAAACCCTCAGCATGTCTTGCTGGTTCATTCCAGATTGACCAGATGTTCGCCGCCTTCCCCCCTGATGTGACTGGCAACTTGGACTATAAGAACCTGGTGCACATCATCACCCACGGAGAAGAGAAGGACTAAGGGAGTGGCTTGCCTTTGGGTGGGAGGATGGGGGCATCCTTGCCCTCTTCTCATTTTGCCCAGTAATGCACCACCCCCGACCCTGGCCAGTTGGTCACGTGGCTGCCTCATTTACCCACCTCCATCTTCTTTGCAGCCTGGGTGCCTTAGAGCTACCACGTGACCACACAGTTGGCAGATGGAAATTCACCCAGAGTCCATGTTCAAATAAAAAGAAGCTCGTGTATTTGTTCACGGTGTGTCCTTGAGTAAGAAGGACCCCTTTGCTAGTTCCCATGAAGGCAGTATATGAGTTAGGGATGGCCCTGCTGTCATTATTATTGAATCTGGTGACTCTTTAAACAGATTTTCAGGGACTTGGGACTCTGCTGGTGGTCCAGTGGTCACTAGCAGTTCCTGGTTCTTGTCTATCCCTTCAGCAGCCCTAGTGGAGAGAGGACACCTCTCTCTCTCTCTCCCAGCTCCACACAAATCCCAAAACGGGGCCTGTGCGATACCTGAACCAACCCTGAAACAGGTGCAGTACTCTGACTAGCAGACTTGCTCATATGATCACCCCTCGCATGGGGGTTGAAATCAGCCCCTTCCAAACCTTACATGGCCTGAGGGTGGGAAGGGCCATTCCCAATGGAAAGTCCAGATGTAGTTTAGGAGGAAGGGGGAGTAGATGTCAGGTGGTCTGTTTTCAAGGGAACCCCAAGAATCTGTGATCTAGCCAAAGTGCAAGATGTACTGGGAACAAAGAGCTGAAGCTGGGATCAAAGTGGCAGCTGGGGTCACCTAGAGGGAATGAGACGGTCTGGGTGGTTGGAGGAGCCAGAACTGAAGAGAGTCTTTAAGGTTCAAGAACAATAACAGAGACCCCCAGAGGAGAAACTCAGGGTTTGCTCCAATGACATCACCTGCTGGGAAATGGGGTTCCTTTCGAGCCAACTGAGAAGGCAAGGACTCAGGACCCCCATGCCATACCATGATGACCCTTCATGATCCACACCCTGCGATGACCCATGCCCCCGTCACATCCAGAACCTGTGACCTGGGGCTCCTGCAGAGACAAGGCCAGGCCTTGGAGAGGCCCCAGCTCATGGCACTCAAATGGAGTTTGTGCTTCAGGACAAGACATCCTGGACACAGCTCTACAGTGACACGCTCCTCCATGCGCCCGTCCCACACACAGATACAGACACGGCCTCCTCGGCTCCCGGTTCCCACCTGTGAGTCTGCTGCACCCTATGTGGTTCTAGGATGTGAAATCAGTATTTTGGCTCCCATGTGGCCCCTACACTTCACCTGATGAGCCGTGATGGGGGGGTTACCATCTTAAGGGTTCTCAAGGGCCACAGTGACCTTACACCACTCTCGCCATCTGTGCCAGCTTTGGATCTCCACCCTCCTGCTCCTCTATACCATCCTAGGGAGATGCCAGTGCCCCAGTCTCTTAGTAATGAGTGTGAAAAGGCACTGGGGTTACAGAACAAAACATTTACTCTCTCTACTTATGTACAAATGGCCAGAGCCGCCTCAGACTGTTATCTTCTTCTTGGACTTCAGCTCGTCCCCCTTTTCAGGTGTGCTGTCCCTGTTTCGAGACTCTCTCGCGGTGTAGTGGCTGAGCACCATTTGCCGAAGGCTGCTGTGGTCCAGGGGCTGCTCCACTGCACCAAAGACGGGACCCGTGTGAGGAGTTCAAAAATCAAATCCAGCACAGCAAGAGAGCGGGCTTCCTTCCCAGGGCTAGTGCCCCTTTGCCCTGTTCAAGGAACTCCAAGCCTGGTTTGATGATGCTCCACAGCACTGGGGGTGGGAGTGTGAACAGTCTCCAAGTTCAGGGAGAGGGAGGACAGGAAGGGATGTGCTGCTCAGGGATGGCCAGACAATAACTGTCTTTTTCCTCCCAGACGAGGATGTGAAGGTGAGTTGGATTTAATATCAAGGAGATAGGGCCACCATCTGCAGTTGCTCAGGATGTAGACTGCACAAAGACACCTGGTTCTGCAGGACTGAAACTCATCCCCCACCTCCCCACCCCCACACACTTGATTGCCAAGCCACGTCTATCCAGCAGGGGTGGCTTTTCCTAATTAATCTGCCTAGAGGGACTTCCCTCTTCTAATTTATACATGCAAGCAATACAGGCTAGGGGGCTAGGAGAACCCAGTGTTTATCAATATTCCCTTGAACAGAAATGAAGATATCATCTGTATATTCCTGACCTTGTGAGGACAGTGTTATCAATGGCTGTTCTCTGCCACCCTCTTCATTCAAGAACTCAAAGGGTCAAGGGAAGCTGTGCTAAGGCAGCTGACGCCAGCCCTGGTTTTCACTCTTGTTAACTTTCAGTTGCCTTGAATAAATCAAACAGATGTGTCCTGTGCATCTCTGATGCGCACGTACTGGCAGTTCCCTCCCTCCATTCTTGGCACACCTGCACACTTGAAATGCTGCTCACAGAAGAGGGGAAACCTTTTTAAAAACCAATTTTTCCCCTCTGGTTACTGATGTCACACAAGGTCACTGTAAAAGAAAATTCTAAGCAATGACAGAATTGACTCAGAAATACAAAGTTCTCTGCAACCCACCACCCAGAAATACCCACTGTAAGTCAGCATATACACCCTCTTCATTTTTATATGTATAATCAAGATACGTTCTTTCCCTTCCTCCTCCTTCCTTTTCTCTCCGCCCCCCCCCATCTCTTTTGTACCAGGTTGTGAAAGGCTGTCTTGTGAACTGTAGGTTTTACGCAGCATTCCTGGACACTACATGCCATATACACATATGTCAGCTCATGTCAGCCCACAGCATTCTTTTTAGTGGCTGCAGAGTATTCCATCACATGCATGGGTGAACTGTAACTTATTTAACCAATCTCTAATGGGTAAGCATTTCAGTTATTTCCAGTTCAGCTGCCCTCCTACTTCCACCTTTGACCCATGAGTAAGTTTTTCTCTGAAGGACCAATCCCCACAAGCAAGATTACAGACTCTACGCATGTATCTGAAATCCAGGGTGATTATTAGGTAAGCCCATTTCACCTGTAACCTGCCTTCACTAATCAAGGTCATTTTCTTATTGGTACAAACGTCTATCTTGTCCTCCAGGCAACATGTAGCCTAAATAATGTGTCTGCCTGAGTTGTTTTCTAGGAGCTTGGGTTCAGCTGTGTCTAGTTCCAGCTGAGCAGGTTAACCCTAGATAGAACCACAATCCTTCCACTAAGAACATGTGAGTGTCACAGGATGACATCTTGAACACACAGAGGCCCATACTTAGTTACACCTATACAGAACCAGGATTAGGGCACCATTTTCCAATCACCTTTCCCCACATGTTCCATGCCTTAGATCACCCAGCATCTTTAGTCTTTATCCCATAAACACTAGAGCCCTTTGCTTTCTGGGAGGCGGATCTTGGAGATTTGTCTCCCCATCTCCTCTCCTTGGTTTTGCGGACTTGCAAATGAATCACCCTCTCTCTGCTGACCCTCCGTGTCTTGGCCTGGCTTGCTGCGCATCACAAAAATGCAACCTGGCTCAGTAACATAACCACTTCTCCACCTTCCCGAACATGTAGCCAAACTGCCCACCAAACACCACGTGGGGCCAGACTTTACCCCCACCTTCAGAGAGAAGGGCTAGTTCCCTCATCCCCCGCAAACTGCAGTACCACCAGCTTCTGCCTCCAAAAGCAAAGATCAATGTGCCTGCGCCCACAGGGCCACAGTTAATCTCTGGTGTGAACCAAGCCTCAGCTGCTTCAATCATGGGGTGGGGGGACACAGATGGGGTTGATGAAAGGAGGTCACAGGTGGAGAGAGACTCAAGAGCATACAGTGAGGGTAGGAGACGGGATCAGGGAATCTCGTCTGCTCATAACTGGCCAACTTGGAAATTTTGGCTACTTTAAGGTTCATGAAATGGTCACAGAGTAGTTGTAATTTTTTTAAAGTATCCGAGATAACTAAACTTCAGAATCTGTGGCTTTGTCATCACGCTGTAGAAAGAAAACTCCAGGTAAGAATAGAACTCACCTTCATCCAACTTGTCGCTAAAGGGGTCAGCCCCGAACACTGGGGGGATGACCTTGATGGGTTCTGCAGGCTTGAGGAGGGCGGAGCCGCCCCAGAAGGGGTTGAGGAAAGATGGCTGGACCTCCGCCTCGGCCACTTCCATTTCCATAAGCCGCTTGTAGGATTCTAACACCAACAAGTCATTGGTCTTCTTCTCAATGATAGCTGGAAAAAAGGCGTAACCAAGAAGTTTGCCAAAGGGACCTGGGTCCTAGGGGAACTAGAGGTAGCGCTCCCTGCTGGAGAGGAAGGGAAGTAACAGGAAGGGGCAGGTCATGAATGCCTATAAGGATAAGGGCTTTCTCTTGGATAACATCATTCACTCCCTAGAGAGCACAATTTGGTTCTTGAGAGGAAAAACCAATCTGACTCTTTGATGTATAAGGCACGATATACATAAAAAACATGAACAGTTATATGGTATGTCAACTGTATGAAAATTCCATAAGGAAGACCAGTTAGGAAAAATATGTCTGAAAGGCTCCATAGGGGACAATAATAAAAAGAAGGTTGAGGAACATTTTTTTAACACTAAAAATTGGGAGCTGTGGGGAAACTCTGCCTTAAACTACTGATCTTTTCTTAGTGCTCTGAGTTTTGGGGAGCTGTCCTTCCCACTGTGTTTCACAGCCCCATGGAGCCATCAGAATCATTCATTCATTCATTTATTCATTCCACAAATGATTATTGGATGCTTATCCATGCCTGAGACGCCACGATGCATGGAGGGGAAACAATGACCATAAACAATAACAGAGATGCAAACCCTGATGAAGCTCATAAACTTCAGTGTGAATGGGAAGATGGAGAGAAAGGCAAGTTCAGCAAATAAATACACATATCCTCACTATCCAGATGCTTGTTATCTGAATTCAGTAACTATTGGGTTTAAGTATTTTTTTTTTTTGAATTTTCATATAACGCATACAGTTTCTCTTCTCTCTGAAAATCGGGGACCAAAAAGATTCACATCTGAAACTTGCTATTGGTTCTCNGCTGGGAGGGGATTAAGCACATCCTGAAAGACGACCCTTGGAAGCTTGCTCTTGACTTCCTCCATGCTTTCCCCCAAGCTCCCTTTTCCTTTACTGATTTTTCTTTGTACCTTGTGGCTGTAATAAACCATAGCCATGAAAATATGACTATATGCTGAATCCAGGAGCCCTCCTAGTGAATCCCTGAAACTGACGGGAGGGAGGCATCCTGGGAACCTCCCAAACACAGATGGTATTAAGAACCTTCGATTCTATTCTAAGAGCGGAGGAAGGCATTCATTCCAAACTGGCATGATTTCTGTGGGTGCATCTCCCTCTCTCTCCTGAGCTCAAGGCCTAGAAATGTGTATTACAGTTAGTAGGCATTTGCTACATGCCAGGCACTGCTCTGAGCACTTCCTTTCTTCCCAATCTGAATGCTTTTCATTTCCTTTTATTGCCTTACTGCATTATCGAGGACCACCAACATAATATTGAATAGGAGTTGTGAGAGCAGACATCCTTGCCTTGTTCCTGATCTTAGAAGAAAAACAATCAGGTTTNCTCCTGAGCTCAAGGCCTAGAAATGTGTATTACAGTTAGTAGGCATTTGCTACATGCCAGGCACTGCTCTGAGCACTTCCTTTCTTCCCAATCTGAATGCTTTTCATTTCCTTTTATTGCCTTACTGCATTATCGAGGACCACCAACATAATATTGAATAGGAGTTGTGAGAGCAGACATCCTTGCCTTGTTCCTGATCTTAGAAGAAAAACAATCAGGTTTGTTTTTTTTTTTCCCACCATTAACTATGAGGTTAGCTTTAGCTGCAGGTGTTTCTGGAGATGCCTTTTATCAGGTAGGGAACGTCCCTTCTAGTTCTAGTTTGTTAAGAGTTTTTTTTTTTTTTTTTTACTATGAATGGATATTGAATTTTGTCAAATACTTCCTTCTGTATCTATTCACATGATCATGTAACTATTTTTCTAAGAACTACTTATTTATTTAACCTTCCCAACATTTTTTAGATGAAAAATACTGAGGCACACAGAGAGGTTCAGAAGATTTCCCAGAAAATTCCCTGATGGTCCAGTGGTTAAGCATCTGCTTTCCAATACAGGGGATGCAGGTTTGATGCCTGTTTGGGGAACCAGGATCCCACATGCCATGGGGCAACTAAATGCTACAACAAAGATCCCAATTGCCGTAACTAAGACCCAATGCAGCCAATAAAGAAATACGAAACACACACACAGACTCAAAAATCCATGTTTAAAAAAAAAAGTTGCCAAAAGTCATACAGCTAGGAAGAGTAGAACCACGATTTGAACTCAAGCAGGTTGGCTTTAGCGCCAAGGCTTTAGTGTCAGGCTTCACCACCAGGCTCACTACCTCCAAAAGAACAAGTCCTTGTGCCTGCTCATAGAAATCTCTGGAAATGGTCGCTAGGAGTCTAGTGGGCTTGACTCACCAAAGTACTGCGGGAGGTTGATATCCGTGACTTTCCCCGTCTCCCCTAACTGCACCAGGATCTTGGTGGCATCACAGTTTATCTTCTTAAACAGACTCTCCACTGAGTTCTTGAGATACTCCAAGGTCTTGGTGATCTCCCTGCAGTTGTTCTCGTACATGTCTGCCTCCTCCGTGGTCTTCTTTAGTCTCTCCTATGGCAGACCCCCAATTCCCATCCAGGTCAGCCAGGTGGCCACTCTGGCTGGGCTCAGCCCTCACATGTGAGAGTCTGAAACCAGGGTCTCCAAACTACAGGTTTGCAAACTTCTAAGGGGCTGCCCTGGTGGCTCAGACAGTAAAGAATCCACCTGCAGTGCAGGAGACCCAGGTTTGACCCCTGGGTTGGGAAGATCCCCTGGAGAAGGAAATGGCAACCCACTCTAGTATTCTTGCCTGGAGAATCCCCATGGACAGAGGAGCCTGGCTGGCTACAGTCCATGGAGTCTCAAAGAATCAGACACAACTGAGTGACTAGGCACAGCAAGGGGATGCAAGGGAGCTTCCCTGGTGGCTCAGACGGTAAAGAATCCACTTGCAGTGCAGGAGACCCAGGTTTGACACCTGAGTCGGGAAGATCCCCTGGAAAAGGGAATGGCAACCCACTCCAGTGTTCTTACATGGAAAATTTCATGGACAGAGGAGCCTGGCAGGCTACAGTCCATGGGATCGCAAAGAGTCAGACACGACTGAGAGACTGAACTGAACTGAGAGACTAACACTTTTCACACAAGGGGTTGCAAGAACAATTTAATGGGTCTCAATCCACATTTTTTAAGTGAAATAAAATAGATCAGAAAATAAAGTAAGAGAGGAGAAAATACTAGTATGCACCGGAAGTAGTGAGGATAGATATTATTTAATGTAAAGATTAGTTTCACTTCTATATGTGTATGTGTGTCTGCATGTCTACTGGATTGCAGCATTTTTTAAAAGCTGTTGACTCATTTTTTAAAAATTAAGGCCCATGGGAAGAAATATATTTACATTGCAGTCCAATGCATTCACACACTGTTGTTCAGTCGCTAAGTTGTGTCCAGCTCTTTGTGACCCCATGGACTGGAGCATGCCAGGCTTCCCTGTCCTCCACTGTCCCCCAGAGTTTGCCCAAGTTCATGTGCATTGAGTCAGTGACGCCATCCAACTGTCTCATCCTCTGCCGCCTTCTCCTTTTGCCTCCAATTTTACATGTGTGTATTTATATACATTTATCTAATCAAATGAAATTAAAGTTTCACAAGTCAATATTCTTATTGTGTGTTCTAATATTTTCCATTTTGTTCTGTTCTATTCCATCTTGTTATCTTTACATGCTGGTGGCAATCCAACAAACCGATTTCACCATTCAGTTTAAATCACATTACTAGAGACCAGTAAAGCAAAAAGAAAAGAAGCAAAAAGCAAAGGAGAAAAAGAAAGATATAAGCATCTGAATGCAGAGTTCCAAAGAATAGCAAGAAGAGATAAGAAAGCCTTCTTCAGCGATCAATGCAAAGAAATAGAGGAAAACAACAGAATGGGAAAGACTAGAGATCTCTTCAAGAAAATTAGA